>JAODAH020023282.1:0-27094 GCA_027574865.2 Coproporus ventriculus
GTTAAAATGTTGTTGGAAAAATAAAAAAGTTGAAAAAAAAGTTGTAGATATTGAAAAGGGGAACAACTTTTGTATAGACAGTTTTTGCCAAAAAAAAATTTATCACGTTTGAAAAGTAAAATGCACAATTTTGTGAAACTTCAACTCTCTTTATCGGGGTGAAATATTCGTCCTATCGAAAATTATTCTTAATAAAAAAAAATAGCTACAATTTTTGTTCGAACTATTTTGTCATCCGACGTACCGTTTAGTCGCTATATATTTTTTTAAACGCGCTAGCGGTTGGGGGGTGATGTCTCGACTTTTGTCTCTTCTGAGTGTCTCCTATCGAGTTCTAACCTCAAACTGCCCTTCGAATTTTTTTCGCACAAATACCTATATTTAATATCTATTTTTCCTATATTATATGAAAAAATCACGTCGGGGTTACCAATTAAGTAAGTTAGAAATGATAACATCACGCATAACTGTAATAATGTTTATTATAAAATACATTCTATCTAATGTGTACCTGGAGTGAGAATAAGACTTAAAGAAGTACAAGGTTTTGTCTTTGTTAGTATGTAAAATATATTTGAAAATTTAAGTTATGTAACGATTATTGCACTAAATGGTTCTTAAAATTTCATTCTAGTGTAGTTGTCGAATTATTTCACGGATTACTTCTTTTATTTTATGAACAAAAAAATATACGGGAAGAAAGTAATTTTCAATAGAAATCTCTATTTTTTTATTGCATGATAAAATTCAGGAGAAAAAAGTAAGTAAGTAAAGTTTGCCCTTAACATGCAATCGACATTTTTTTTCTAGAAAAACTACAAAATCGTTATATAAAATCATAAATAATACTCAATTATTATCAATATTGATCAGGAAACATCAAATATCTTCAATAATTATCAACAAATTGTTTTGAAAATTAGTATTATAACAGAAAACTTAATAACTAATATCAGTTGATAATAATCAAAAGCATTGGCAACAGAAAATTCAAAATTTCTCAATAACTTTTTCTATTTTAATTATTATTATAAAATAAAATTTATTTTAAAAGTTGGCAAACTACAGAACTAAGAACGTAAAGCTTTACAAATAAGCTGTTATTAAAACCATAACCTTATTTAGAAATTTCAACTTCATTGTTTATAAAGAAAATATAGAAATTGGTGGAGGGAAATTAGAGAAAATTGATAATTAAAAAATAAAGTTTTTTTTTAATCGAAATACAAAATGGACGTACGACATAATAACAAATTCAAAATTTTAAAATTGAAAAATCGATAACGAGAATGCGTTTTTAAATAAATAATTCATAAAGATTGTAGCATGAGTGAAAGAACAAGCAGCCTAGTTACTATAACGTAATTAAAGGGTTCAAATCCGAACAGGCAAATTTAATTTTAATGTCCGTAGTTTATAAAAAGCGAATGAATGTGCAGCATAACAAATTGAGACTCAAAGAAGAGAAGCTAATATTTGAAGATTGAATCACAAAAATGCAATACAATATAGAGTAACCAGAAATAAAGCGATTTAATAAAGTGAAAGTTACTATAATTATTTAAAATCAAGATTATGATCAAAATACTAAATAAATTGTTTTATTTGATCATAAAAGATTTAAACAATTAACAGATTTCTGAAGTAATAAAAATATATGCAAACAAATATAAGTATGACACATGAATAAATAAGATTAAAATGTATTAAAAAATTGTTTGAGTATGTTATTTGTACGACTAGTCCCAAATGATAAAATAATTTAATTTTTTTTTTTTAATTCTTGTGGAAAGAGATCTGTTTGCTTACAAATATCTAATCAAGTTTGAAACAGACAAAAATGTATTACTTACAAATAGACATCACCTAGAAGTCCTATAATTAAGAAAACACTAAAGCACTTCATCGTAAAGTAAAACAAATACCTTAAAATGGTAAAAATAATTAAAAATTTATTTATAATATATGCCTTTTATAAATATATACAAATTATCCCCTCCATTTTAAGTGACCAATCGAAAATTTTATTTCTGGTGGAATTTATCAATTATTCACAAAAACATTTGCTGAAATAATTGGTAGGTGGGAGGAACAGGATGCTGCATATCACATAAAACGTAGAAAAGATAAATCATGTCAAAGGAAAGCGTAATGTACAATTATCAGTCAACCCAGTTTTATTCGCAGAAATAAAGAAATGGGACCCACTGATAAGTGGGGATTTAGACTTTTCAAATAACAACACAAAAAAGTATTGAACAAAAAGTTTTTTTTTTATAAAATACTTTAAGTTGTATTTCTTGTTATACTTTTTGTTAAAAATATATTTCTGATGTATCGGACCGGTGCATAAGTTGAAATATTTATCATTCTTCATTCAAAACCATTTTTGGATAGGATTTTTTTCCATATTTAATATTTAGAGAATTTATGGAATAAAGAGAACTTTGCACTGATAATATCTTTGAAATTGTAATATTTCTGCGTATTAGTCAAAGTTTCTTATTTGAAAATTTGAAGCCTGCCAAAAAAGTTTTCAAATTTGTAAATTTTATATTCTCTAACGTAAAAATTACGAATTAATAAAGAGTACCCTCAGTTGGGTACAATAAAACCTTTTCTTATAATCTCATATCTCATAAGGAATCTAGCCACAGTTTATATTCAGGTAGATTTTATTCATATACATAATTTAAAACGGTGAAATTTGTTAGATCTAGCAAAGAAAGTAGTGTCAGTTCAAGTCGTAAAACCAATGCACAATCAATTAGATTGTTTATAATTTTCATAAATAAAGTTATATAAAAAAACTGTCCTAATATTACATAGTTACCATAATAGTCTAGGCTGTAAGCTGGGGAAATAGGCCGAATAACGAAAAATTTTACAGCACGATATTCTATGGACCCCAATGGTTATTTGTGGCTAGATAACTAGTCGCGCACGCCCTTCATTCAACGCCCGGGTAACCAATCTAGGATTGGTGTTCAGCGACCAAGAAACCTCCTAGAAAACATTTTTGAAGTGAAAAGTACATTGTTGAAAATGACCAATTTTTGACGATTTTCCGGTTTGTGATTTAGTTTTTGGGATAACTGACCCCGGATTCGTGATGAGCTTTAGAACATTCGTAAATGTTCTTTTTCTTCGCAGAGAAAAAGAATTTTTACGTAGAACATTTCATGCAAACGGATACTCTAAGGCCATGATAAGAAATGCATTCCACCCGCAACAGAAAACTCCACAAGGAAATGAAGAACAAACTTTGGAATACGTCACATTGCCATACATCCAGGTTATCATAAACAAGATTGCCAGGATATTACGCAGAAATAAAATAAAAACCACATTCAAGCACCAACCCTATAGGATCTGTTCTAGAAACTCATAAGGATAAGCTTCGATTAGAAACCCAAGGAGTATACGGCGTTCCGTGAGGCGGATTCAATTTGATTTATATTTGACAGACAAACAGAAGAGTGGTATTCAGGGTCAGAGAACATGACTTAGCGGTGTGAAAAAGGACCAAGAACAATAAACAAGCTCAACATGCAGAAACTACTGGTCACAATATCGATTTCCAAAATATACAGATTATTTCAAGAACTGAGAATAAATAGCATCAAATCTACACGGGGGTCCTAGAGATCGAAAAACGAGAAAACAACATGAACACCAGGAAAGACGCCGTCAGGTTATCAAATACATGGAGACTTATAATTTAGAAAATTAGAATCAAATCAAACTCTAATCTACATAAAATTCACGAAACACTACTACCTTGCAGTGAGCAAAACATGCAGCAGCTAGGCAGCAAGAACATCACGAGCAATTACGAACATAACCGAAATTTCGTATCGCTTGAATTTTTCGATTTGTTTGTCCGATATAAACTTTATGACAATCCAAGTATGGAAATTTATAAACCCCTTGATTTTCCAAATTTATTTTGTCTTTTGTTCTCGGAACAGTTTGTTGCAATGTTGGTCAATTGTTGAAACATGTTTTAATTTGAAATTTATTTAAAACCCTCGAAATTTTGTACATTACCCCCTTAACATATGGCAGTATTGTAAATCCCTGTCTCGTCTTTATCATCGTCTTTTGTTTCAAATGTCATTGCGCTGTGATACATTTCTTTATTCTCATTTCGCTAAAATTATTCTGTTTTAAAGCTTGTGTAATACTTTCTAATTCTTTGCAACAGAATGAATGTGAATAAATGTATTAGCGGTTTGTATGTGTCGGTTATTACTAAAACATCTAAAAAGGGAATCTTAACCAAAGGATTGGTTTGTATGGTTCTGTATTTAAAGCATTAGGTTCAAAGTGCTCCAAAAATATGTTGGCGATAATCTGAGACAAGGCGGAACCCATCAGTATGTCTATATTTTTGTCCTCTGAATGAAAAATATTTACTTTTTAGGCAGTGTGTTTTTTAAAATTTGAAGTGCATCGTTAATAGGAATTTCGGCAAAAAGAGACACTACATCGAAACTAACCAAGATGTCGTCTTGTTAATTTTGAAATTTTGAATTTGGTTTAAAAAATGGGTTGAATTTTTAACAAAGGAATTGGATTTTTCAGCATAAGATTGTAATTGTTTTGCCAACTATTTTGCCAAAGATTGTGTAGGAGATCTGATGGAACCCACTATTCGTAACGGAAGTAAACATAGACTTACAATTCGGGAAAAATCTTCAATTTGCCCCATGTTATATGGACTTCCAAAAATTCATAAGCCGGAACTTCCGTTACGAGCAATAGTAAATTACATCAACAACCTCTATACTATTTAAAAAAAAATAAAAGTTGATACCATTTCCGGAGAAACCGGAAGTACGATTTTTTCCAAAATAAGTAACGATATTCCTTTTTGGTCAAAAAATTATTTTCTAGATTTGAATCCAATTAGACACTTTCGTGTTAACAAGAAATCCGTACATAGGCACGTACACACACGCATACACACATACACAGACATCATCGCGAAAATATGTAAAACGTGTTCAGAGATACTCAAAATGCTAAAATTAATCAAAATCTTGAAGTCGATATCACGATTATAATATTTTCCATGCACAGTATTCTGCGCAAAGTAAAAAAATCAAGATTTTACATTCACAAGACCCATCTCTTTTTTCATTATTAATGTACTTTCTTCAATATTAATAAAATTGTGAGAAAAGCCTCGGAACAAATAGTTTTTGAACAGCCTTGAAATGTCGTGAATATTAGCTAAGAAGACTTGTAATTCATATACCGGAAGTTTTACGCAGAATCCTTAGATTTTCATAATGATAAGTCAAAAAGTCGGAAAACTTAAGTAACTCGCTTTTTATATTATATGAAAAACGCCAATTTTGACTTTATCGTGCTATAAAATAAAATATGAATTTTGAAAAAAAAATAGAATTTTTATAAGTGAACTTTTCAATTTAACTTGTGAGCTTTCCAGATTTTTCGGCTATTCCATTGATAATTATGTGCCTTTATATATTTCATTTTCTTTTTATTAATTCCTCATGCATTATTAATTGAATTTAAAGTGAAAACACCTCTAAAAAGTGAGTGATGCCCTTCTCGACGTTAGAATTGGAGTTGAAAGCTAATAATTTGGATTTTATTATATTTTGTAACTACTAATATGTATACCAAATTTGGGCCCGATGGATGACGGTTGGGTGACTTCTATTGTACCTTTCATGTGGAATCTGTCTTGGGATGATGGTGGACCACAAAAGAATCTTCTTCGGAATTTAATTTTAAACTATTACATAACTATAGATGCTAAAAAAACGAATGTATCATATTCTGTTGGACTTATTCTGTGAGAATTGAAGAATATAGCTATATCTGATTCAAGATGAACGAATTTGTATGAATTATTCATATGCAAAGTCGAGTGAAGGCGACTGCAGGTTCTTTACCTTTCCATATCAGAACATTTTGCAGAAAAACTCGAAGCTATTGTTTGTTGAAGTTTGATTATCAAATAATGTTACACAATTATACAATTAAACAATTTAGTGATGTTATACCAAGTATTCAAACTGTGGCTGGACGTAATAAGAAATGCACCGGTTCTTGTTTTCTGGGGATGATTGTTGAATTATTAAAATAAAAATTATATGAAAATCTTTGTTAAAAGTAATTTTCACTGAGTACAAAATCGATAAAAAATAGTTTGTCACGTTTTCAAATAAATAAAAATTGATAAGATGCTAAATAATTGAGTATAAATTTATTGCATGCAGGTTTCAACATTATTTAAAAAAAACAGTTGAAAGCAATTTAAATTATTAATTACGACTAACAATTTGATAATAATCCGAATAATCTCAAAAAGGGTCAATGATCTACCACCGTTCCTCAATAGCATCTAAAATATTTTGCCCGTCACTTCTAACTTCTTCATTACTGAATAGTTCTGCCAATTTAACACCTTCCTCAGCGGCATGTTTCGCTTGATCTTCTACACCTAATTTCATGTAAATTTTAGCTAGTTTGACATAACATCTAGGTAAATCTGAGCTTCCTATACCCTTTCCTAACATAACGGCATTCTGAATATTCATTAATGCTACTTCATATTCGCCTAACTCTAAATTTAAGTCAGCCAGGGTATACAAAATGACCATCTCCTGGTATGGACTTAGACCTTTAATTTTGTTTGAGTAATCATAAGCTGTATCCAAGAGTTCTTTAGCAGGGGCATAATGTGAATTTCGTATTTTATGAATACCGTACCAAAACAGTACGTTTACATAGAGCATCCCTGTTCTGGTGCTTACATCACCATCGAGAATTTTTTGCTTTTGGGCATCCAAACATGTTATAAACCCAATTTCGGCGAGATTATATTCTCTGTAGGTGCTGTAAATTCTTGCCAATCGAAGTTTAAAATCTAAAATAAAGAACAATTATTCTATTACAAAATAGAAAATGAAAAATAAGTAAAAGGAAAAGGCCAGTAAATTCTGTACTTACCTACGATGTGGTGATTATTTTCAGGCATGCCATTCCTCGACATCTTCTCAATAACAGTGACCAACAAGTTTTCGGCTTTTTCAATATCTCCATCGGTTAAAGCAATAGTTGTGAGTAGATCGTACATGAACGGTAATCCAAACGTGATATTTCTATCGTCGCATATTTTGAGGCCCATTTCTAGAATGGCTTCGGCTTTCTCCTTGTCGCCCTTCTCCAACGCTAACTTCGCCAATATTATCAAATGCGTTATGTTATCCTCTAATTCGGCATCTAAATCACTACGATTCATATCATTAGAAACAGTGTTGAATACGGCGAAGGAAGATGTTATTAATGTCAAATTTAACATGCGCTTCATAATCCATGGTGTTAGGAACGGTGGAGATTTTTGCAGTCTCAATAATCTTTTACATGTTTTGAATTCCAAGTGGAAGAGCCTGCGACCCATACATTTCGATGCTCTTAAAATAAAATTCATGAAACTTATACTATAATTTCGGTGGGTGCATGACCGTTTTTTCTAATTGACGCACCAACATTGTCAATTTCTTGTCATTAAATTTATAAGCAATCTTGATTTGATGATTTCGATACTTTTCTAAATCTCATTCTATTTGAAATACATTCGATTTGCTGATTTTGTTCGATCCATAGTCCATCCTATCGTATTTTGCAGGTTTTTTTAATATCGGAATAATGTGAACCTAATCACTTCCTTCCATCTTGATAATCGATTTTTTTTATGGATTCGAATCGTGAGTTGAATGCGGATTTATTTCCTTCTTTATATAGTTTTCTGTTTTGTTATAGGGGAATGCTTTTGTAGCTTAGTTTTAAAAATTTAAAAAAATATATTTTTATTTTAATTGAACCCAGTATAGGAGTTGCATTTCAAACAGTTAGTTACATTGTACTGGACATTTGCAAAGCTATTTGCGAAACAATGAAAATAAATAAATCGTTACACTTTCGCAGATGTCTGCTCGAAAATTTCGCGTAGGTGTGGATATTGTAATTTATTGTTTTATACATTCGTGTCTGCCATAAGTTCGTAAAGCGAAATTTCGCTGTCGCAGCAAATATCTCACTTTGATTTAAAGAAGTCCTTAGTTGTTAGATGTAAGCTCACCGTCATGTCGAATTTCTATTAGGGTGCGAGCAAAGAAGCGCTGCTGAGTTTCATTTGAGAGTTTTGGGCACGATTCAAAATGAAGGTATCAAATGTGCTACAGGAGCCTACAGGACTAGTTCCGGTGCTTAGTATGTATTGCGAGGCCGATATCCTGCCGCTTAGGTTCAGGAGGAAGGAACATTTTGTGATTTGATGATACTAAAATAGGCCTGCCGTTACCAGACCTACTGCCGTTCGTATATGCTCTAGACCATATCCACCACATAAAAGACAAGTTAAGTTTGGAGATCATTTTTACCAATTTTTTCGCCGTTTTTAATGATAATACAAAGACAGAAAGCGGGCTTGGGAGCTCGTGCGTTGAAGCAGATATCACTAATTTCTGGTCTCTACCTTCTTGCATGAGCACTGTAGGGAGTGCAATCCCAGAACACCGGGGATATTTCTGTTTTCTGCTTCAAGTGTATTTGTACTAAGATTACCAAATAAATGGGATAAATTACGGTTTTGTATATGTATAAATAACATAATAATAAATTAAAAAAATAAACTCATTTGTTGTTTTCTAAAAAATCTCGAAAATCCCGAAAGTAATCCCTTGATCATTTTTCAAAATTTCGAGAGTCCAGGGATCAAAATTTTCCCATTGGGTAGTCATACCTTCGGCTGGTAATCTTTGTCTGGGCACCGCCATATGTGGGTATCGGTGGTAACGACGAGGCCAACAAGGCGGTACGTCTTGCTGCCTCTGGTCTCTTTATGTTCAACCTGCAGATGCCTTATGCTAAACATGTGGTCGAATACTGGAGGCTTGGCAAGAGGAACACAACAGCGCGGTTAATAAATTGAAAGTAATCAAACCGTCTGGGCGATATACATCTTCGAAAGCTGAACTAGCGCAAAGGAAAAGTGTGGTTCTCACTAAATTAAGGCGGGGCACACTAATCTTACACCAGCTTACATGCTGCTTGGGGAAAATCATCCAATTTGTGATAGCTGTAACATTGTACTAACCACATAATATATTCTAGAAGAATGTAAATAGTTCTCATGTCTTCGAGAACTTCACAGTCTATCTGCGAATGTAGCAGATGTCCTCTCCTAAAGACGTTATTAAACAACTGGTGTACTTGACAAGTACGCGAATATATGTGTACTTGGCAAGTATTCTTGGCGTATTTGTGAAATGTAACTGGTCATTGGCCTTGAAAAGCGATTGCGCTTACGCGGCGTGTTCATTTCATTGACAACGCAGTGTTGTTATATTTTATATTTGAAATAAGCTTCTTTCTACTCTTCATTTAAATTAGTGAAAGGTAAATTGTTCAAAAATAGATGTCTCCTATTCCAATAACTGGAAATTTTGTTATATAGACTAATTCTGTGTGATTAGCGATTTTATTTTAAATGTCTGTATATAAAAATGAAATGACGTTTGTTAGTCTCGCCAAAACGGCTGATCCAAGTTGGCTAATTTTGGTTTCGAAACATTTATAGATGTCCAAGGAAGGTTTAAAAGGTGAGAAAATATGAAGAAATTGCAAGGAAAATAGTAAAAACCCCACTTTTCTTTTTATTGCTGCTAACTTCACTCGCAACATATTCTTTTTATTTACTACAGTTGGCAAAATTAACGAAAACAAAAACGTAACCTATCTCTTGTTAGAAGCATTTGCTGTTGCGTAAACTGTCAAGGGGACGGAAATTGAAAATATCGCAATATAGCGGAAAATTTTAAAAAACTGAAAAATTCTTAAGAAAAGATACAATCGAAAAATCAAAACGTTTTTAAAAAAGGGAAAATGTCAACAATGAAAATGTTAAAAGTGTAAATAACAAAAGTGAAAATGTCAACGTGGGATTGAGAAAGTAAAATGTCAAAAGTGTAAATGTGAAGAAGAAATGTAAAAAGTATAAATGTCAAAAGTAGGAATGTGAAGGTGAAATGTCAAAAGTGAAATGTAAAAAGTATAAACGTCTAAAGTGTAAATGTCAAAAACACCAACGTCAAAAGTGAAAATGTCAAAAATAAGAACGTGAAAGTGAAATGTCAATAGCATAAATGTCAAAGGTATAAATTTCAAAAGTAGGAATGTGAAATGTCAAAACTATAAATGTCAAGAGTGAAATATCAAAAGTGAAAATGTCAAAGTGGGAATGTGAAAGTGAAATACCAAAAGGTAAATGTCAAAAGTACAAATGTCAAAAGTGAAAATGTCAAAAATAGGAATGTGAAAGTGAAATGTTATAAGTGTAAATGTCAAAAGTGAAATGTCAAAAGTATAAATGTCAAAAGTGAGAATGTAAAAAATAGGAATGTGAAAGTGAAATGTCAAGCGTGTAAATATCAAAAGTATAAATGTCAAAAGCAAGAATGTGAAATGTCAAAATGTAAATGTCAAGAGTGAAATATCAAAAGTTTTAATGTCAAAAGTGAAAATGTCAAAACTGAAAATGTTAAAGTGGAAACACAAAAATGAAATGTCAAAAATGTAAATGTGAAAAGTGAAAATGTCAAATATGGGCCATCACCAGAGTTCAACCAGAACAGATAAGTTTGTGTCGAAGTAATGAGGTTTCCTAAATTATTATTTTGTCTAAATAGACTACATTTCTGTAAAATCTTCATTACTTCCTATGTGCGTAGACAAACTGCCGTAGTCAAATAGCATTTGACAGAACGACGTCGGTCGAGTCTAAAATAAAAAATGCCAAGGAATTCTATTTAATAGTGATTATTCTCACAATCAAGCAACAATATCGATTAATTTATGCTCGTCTCTTATTAGTGCAATCGCTATCACCTCCACTTGAGGAATTTTACCGGTGGCCGATGGCACGTATGCCAGCACTCACCAACGGCTAATAATTAGACAAGTATAAGCCAGCCACATGATGTATTGACCAAATACACCAGCCGTTTAAGCACTCTGACATGACCAATATTTGTACAGGTAACCCGCTTACACGACGTGGTAAGTATACGCCAGTCACAAATATTTACCAAGTACACCAGTCGTTTAATTCCGCCTTAAAATGTAGGGCGTGGAAAGCGTCTTTTTCATTTCCTTCGGGAAGGGGACATTTTCTGCAACCTACAAGTCGGGTACAGGTTCCTTTGTGGTAATTTATTATTATAACTCTTATAGTAAGATTTTATTCATTCGTTGTTCTATTCGATTTAATGTTGCTTCTTACACTACATTATCTGCACTTATTTATTACATATCCGTCGTGGCCGAGAAGAATAACAATGGCTGTTACATGTTATCCCTAGATCATTATTCAAAATCTGTGATATTCTTCGTTATATTGTTCTGCTGAGTTTTACACCAGTAACCAACTGTTATATTTCTACTTTGTACAGCCTTATATAAACCAGATAATTAGATGTGTAATTGTATATTCGTATATAATTTTATATTTAAATGGAAAGCTTAATTATAAATCTCTTATTTTTGTGTGTGAAAAATATAAATTTTCTAAGACGTTCTGGATAAAGCAATAATTACAACTGCATAAGTATTTTTCACAATCCGTTTTTAAAATTATAATCAAGTGTGAATCAATTTGATGTGCAAAAATCAACTTAATTTGTGGTTATGTTTGTATACCATAAATGCATCACGTTAAAGACAGACGTTCTTTCTGTTGGAAAAACTAGCTATGTTAAGTGTAACCAACTAGTATGATCGTGGATGGGCTCTTTAAAACGATATTCCGAGTTCATCTGTTTTAAGATTCTTACTGCTTCTATCTCTTTCATGTTAATTTGGTCATTTTCAAGTTTTACTTTAAAAGTATTTTTATAGCACTTAAATAGTTTTATATATATTTAAAGATGAATTGGAAAGCAAGAAAATTATAAAATTTTATTTAGATTAAATTTTTTTTATATTTCATTGCGTGCTCTGGGCTTTTTGGTAATATATCTATCATAATTTTTAGGAAATCATCAGGAGGAAAACATTTTAAATAAATTAAATTAAATTTATTTTTAATTTTATTCCCCACAAAGGAAGAACAAAAATTAAACTCATTACCAATTACTTTGGGACTATTTAAAAGTATTTTATTTAGATAACCCCAGAAGAATTTGATAATTCGCATACAAAAACACATTTAAATATTAATTACATGATAAGAAAGCAAAACATTGATAAACCTTAACTAAAACCCAGGTTGTAAATTATTAAATAATTAAACTTAAAATTAACAATAATATTATACTGGTTGGAAATATTCCGTTATATATTTTAAACACTGCATTTTGAAATTATAATAACAGCTGGAAGTGGTGGTCCCTGCATCCAAATGCACCTCGGTGATTTGTGTTAATAATAATTACACTTGCCCTCTTCTTTTGTAATTGGAATTAAGATATTTTAATTCGCACCAATCTCATGGTGACCAGGATGGAAATTATATCGACGGGTAAAAGGTAAAAGGTTGTAACGTTCAAATTGAGAAAAATGATTTTGCTACATCTTATGAAAGGTTCTGGGCCTCCTTATTCAAAAAGTAAAATGTTTTATGCTTCATATGAAGGAAAGAACTCTTCATTTTCATTATAAATTTGTTGAAACCCATTTTGCAAAAGGAAAATAAAAAGGTTGAAAAGAAGCTTTCGACTTTTTGAATTTTGTGGGTTACAATCTTTTACCTTTGACTCGAATCCGCTTAACTTGTCTGTATCTTTAGTTGTTCAAATATTATTAAAAAGAGAATTACATTATATCCTTTAGGAAATACATTCTACAGAACCAACCATTTTTATTAATATGTTTACATTTAAAAGAAATAATAAGGAAACAATTTTAGATAAAGTATTAATTTTACAGTTTTTAACAAAAAATCAATTTTATTTTGAATATATGTATATATTACGTGTATACAAGGTAAAAATATTGGTCGAATAATCAATAAAATATTTTCAAACCTTTGAATATTCTCAATTACGTACAATTTATCTATTGCTTTCGTGTTAGGATTGTGCGTTAGTATAAAGTGCAAAGGAGATTCTACTAAAAATCAGTACATCATTAGTTTAACACTATTACAAAACTTACACAGGATATATGTATAAATTATTAACAATTAAATTTTGTCATAAAACTGTTTTGAAAGCAATTAGAAATCCTTTTAAACATCTTCTAAAAATATCACTTATTGAATATAAAATGAATATTCAATAAATTGAAACTTTTTATATATTTTAATTGGTTATGTTAGTATAAATCATTCTATGGTCACAAGGTACGTCGATTTATAAATACGACTTTTTCATGAAATACTAATCAATTAATCAAGAGCAGGATATTAAAAAAAAACAAATTTTCCTTCGTAAGTTAATTAATAAATGGTGTATTGCTTTTTGACGTTTTTTGATTGTTTTCTATTTGTAGAGGATGAGAAAATGTATTACCTTTTATCTGTTTAAATAAAACAAAAAATCTGGCATAAATATTGTGATCTTATTTTATCATAAGTTTAGCATTTAAATTTTTTAAATTCGCTTCCATAGTTAGGGAATAAAATGGAAATATAGGATTGTTTTCATTTATGTTAGTCATAATTTATAGATTTTTTTTAATAAAAATATTAATATTACAATTTCCAAACTTTTATTCACGTTTTTAGATTTACATATTTCAGCGGCGAGTACTTACAATTTATTTTAAAATAAAAACAAAATAAACACTTGCTAATTTTCAAAATTTTTATTTTGTCACCACGACAATTGTTTCGCCACATGGTGGCTTCATAGGATAGATGAATGGTTATGATGAAGCCACCGTGTGGCGAAACAATTGTAGTGACAAAATAAAAATTTTGAAAATTATACAAGTGTTTATTTTGTTTTTATTTTAAAATAAATTGTAAGTACTCGTCGCTGAAATATACAAGAATAATATCTAAATCGTGAATTAGAGTTTAGAAATTGTAATATTATTCCGAACAACGATAGATTTGATTTATATGTCATTGAAGACTATTGTTACTAAATTAAAGCTACACAAAGTAAAAGAATAAAAAATATCTGACAGTAAATTTTAGTACCCATGTAAATAGTAAACTCAATATTTCGCCAAAATTGTTTAAATCATAGTTTGATGAGTAAATATATTTTTTTTACAATCAAAATGTAACACAAAGTTATAATGCTTTGATTAAAGGAAAAAGTTGTTTATAATTTTTTTTCAATAATACTATCCGCGGGTTACAATTTTCCGAGAAAACTCCAAATATATAATGGTTTAAAAGTTTATTAAAAAATGTTTATTTTTATCCTTCACATTTAAAAAACTTTAAAGCACTGTCAAGTAATAAGTTTATTTGCAGCTAAATAGGTATGCATTTTCTCATTACTCTGTTATAAAACAAAGTACAATTTTCGATTATATTTTTTGCAGTTTTGTTATAAAATTGATTTTGAATATATTAAATATTATAATATTACAAAATGGACTAGATGGGTTACAATGTCTTCAGGCAAAATGCCACATATAAAACTATTACAGCAAAGATTAATAATATTAAAATAGATATTAGTACATTTGTGTAAACATGTAGACATCGATCCAGATATATTGTATATAAACAGAAAATCATTAGCTCCCTACTTAATTTTTAAATTTACATTAAAGGTAATTCTAACGCGCTCCTTCAATAATTTCATTTTTCAACATTTATGTGTAATTGAAATTGAAATATCCGATGAATAAAACCTGATAAGTTTTTTGCTATTTGCACACAGCCATCCAGTTGTTACATAATAATTACTTTTTTTTATTGGAATTGTCTATACTCGGGTTTCATTCTTGTTGCATTTTATTTTGTTGTCGCTTTTCCAAATATCCAACCCCCTAACGGACTCATGCTGAAAAATAAAATGTTTATATAAAATTAGGGATTTTGTTTCATACCACATGCATGGAAAATCAGAAACTTGGATAAAATATACCAATCCAGCAAATTATAAATATTAAGTTAACGAGTACTGCATGGATGCTTTCAAACATAAACTGACTTTCAATCTAATATAGTAAACCTTATGAAAGATTTATGTATTTTTATTAAAAAGTATAATCTTCTTTATTTTTAATCTATAGAAATAATAGTCCAATACTTATTAAAGTAAACTAAATCATGCAAATAAAAACTAAGTAATAAAAAATATTATAAAGGCGTTTCTGGGACATACTGAGGTAAACTTGAATAAAATTTAACAATGCGATGTGTTTGCCTCTACTACAATCTTTATAATTGCCCAAAACAATATTCAAAATTTTGTATAGTAGATGGTTACTGTTAGATTTTAAAGCAACATTTTTTAAATCAATCCTGTTTGCAATAAAAATTTCCAAGAAACAATGTTCTTTCATTTACCAGAGTAACAATTGCAATTTTCAGCTTTTAGTTGTTCACCTTCATCACCTTTACATTAAACTCGTAATTTTTACATACCAACTATTAATTTTATATACTAATAGTTTCATTCATGGAATAAATTGTTTAATAGAACATCATTTAAGATTTAAAATTTAATGGTAAGTTTTAGCTAGTGTACTTCTGCAATGACTTGTGACTTGTGACATCCTAATTAATACAAGAAAAAATTCATTTCTGATTACTGTACGGACAAAATTTTAATTTGTAAAATCAATTTTTCGGATTTCTTTCGTATTATTTTGATATTTTAGCTGAAGTTTCAGACAGTTGACATTAGGAGTTATCAAAGCTAAATTTCCCAGATTACTCGAAGTACCGCAAAAATAAAATGGGAACTATAATCGCGGTTAACAGTATCAGCTGTTATTTTGTCATTACATTTTCTCGTTCAGTTTTTAGAAGTAATAATACTATGTTATCATCTTATATGAAACTATACCCAAAATTGTCTTAGGAAAGTTTTTGGGTTTTTAAAATGCAAATTTGTCACAAATATATTTACTAAAACAGGAAATAAAAGAGATCCTATTGAAAAACCTTAAATCTACAAAAAACGGTGTTATTAACACAATGCTACTCTTTCTTAATTAGGCAGTACCTATGCATATGACTTATATAACTATGTGTTTACAACCTCAGTTAATTTGCTGAGTTAGTATAATTTTCAATATTCTTTTAATAAATACCTGCACCCTAAAGCATTAATTAACTGATATCTTAAAATCAAATTGCTTAAATGCAATTAAAAAAAATATTTAGCAATGTTCAATTAATTACTTGCTTCACTTTAAGAAAGTAAAAAATGAAAAGCTACATGCACAAGCAATCATGCTACTTATAAATTTGTAATTTCAGTACCATTATCCGTTGCATATGTAGGCTGTAAAATTATTTTTTCTTTAAAATTAGTAGCCAATTGTATCTAATTACTAATTGAATTGAAAGAAAACAAAAAGATATGATTTTAGCTAAAAATGATGTTATCGAATCCATGCGCAAAAAAATAAAATGTTGAAACTGTGTATCTGTGTATCTGTGTATTTTACTTACGTCACAAATAGCTAGCTAAATTTTGTTGTGTAAATCTGTTTCTGAGATTGTTGATGTAACTAGGGTATATATTGTCTATTTTTTATTTCGGTTCGGTGTATTAATTGAAAAGCAGAACAACTAATATCTAATGTTACTAACATTGATCGCAGCTATGCAACATCAACTCATATCCTCTTTTTGAATTGAACTGATTGAATCAGACTATAATAAAAAATAGATTATATATACAATGATTTTTTATACCATCCATTAAAATCGTCATAAATTTGCACTATAGATAGGAATTTGAAATTTTGAACTCTATCAAGACAAAAAAGAAATAGTAAGAGCCCAGGTTTCGAAAGTACCGGAAGTTAACATCAATTTTGTTTAAATAGTAACTATCCATATTCATTACATTTACAGATTGAACAGTATTTATATTTTGGAAATTAAATATATTATAACTTCTTTATTTAATAGATAACCGAAAATTAAAAGGTCATTTTGGAGATTCTTTTAATAGAATCCAGTTAGATTTTTACCTAAACAATTTTTTTGTTTGTTATTGAATAAAGCAGATTATTTTCAATATAAATAATGTTTATTCTCATATAAAGAGAAATGCTTTCACCGTACAAAAATATTTAGGCGAAACAATCAATTTCGGAATGAAAACTAGGTTCCACAGTTTCTGCTTATGTGTTACAAACGAGAACATTCACAGACTTCAACTTATAATTTTCGAAAGAGAAAATCCTTTAATTTTTTTACAAATTATGCTCATATTTATAGGATGCTAGAAATTGTAATTATATAAATGAATCGGTTTGTTTTAGTTATTTTTTTTCTAATTATTAATTATAAAAAATTATAATTTTGTGATTTTTGGATCAAATTCAATTGTACTCTTATTTTACTTCTTTTTTGATGTAAACACAATTTTGTATGAGATGAGTGGGAACTCTTTGGAATTAAGCTGTAAAAATGTTATCTAGTAAGTTTGTTGGGTCGCTGATCACGAATCAGGGGTCGCTTATCCGGAAAACAACCACAGATGGAAAATCGAGAAAAATTGGCCAAATCATGATGAAAAAAGGGCATTTTTTTGATTTTCCGATCTTGGGATGACTTATCAAGGCATTTGACTGTGGATTTATAACCAGCGCCTCAAAAAAAATCCCTAAAGACATTTTTAAAGTAAAAAGTACATATTTGAAAATGGCTAACTTTTCACGATTTTCCGGTCTGTGTTTGAGTTTTAGGGATAAGCGGTAAGTAGAAATGCGGCAATTTTGGCGTGGGGGGGAGGTTAGAGTTGGTAGCGAATGGGCTTTGGCAAATGGTTATCTAGTCACGAATAACCTTTGGGTTCACAGAACATCACGCATATTTTTTTTTAATTTCCACCTTATGTAAAATTTTTACATATTTGGCCTTTTTCCCCAGCTCTAATATGAAAATATCAAATATCAAAATGTCGAAAATGACAAACATTGCTTTGTTTCAAATGCTCATAACTTTTTTAAAAACGGACTAGTCAGGTATTCCTTTTTTCAAATAAAACATATTCAGTTTTTCGGAAAAAATGCATTAATTTTTCAAATTTCGACATTTTAAATTTTTTTGTATTTTTTCCAATTGAAAATTTTATATGTCATACTCCTTAGTAAATTATGGGTCGGGTTCAAAAGTGGTCCATTTGACGTGGAATGCCCTATATAAAGATGTCAAAATGATAAAACAATTTAGAAAACACAAAAAAATATTCATCATTTGTCAGAACATGATTATATCCTGAAATATTAGATAATTTCAAAATTTTAAATAGTCAAATTTAGGAGATTTCAAGATATTAAGGAAATCGAGAAACTTTACCAAGGTAGATGAAATATAGATATGATGGCTGACTTTGGCTGTACCATAAAACGTAAAGCATCAGAGAATCAAAAGAGGAGAAAAAGTCAACCATCATATTGATATTCCATCTACATTGATAAGTTTCTCCATTATCTTATGTCTGAAACATTCTTAGTTTTCACGAAAGTAGTCGAAAATTTGTCCACAAATATGCTATTATGACTCGGGATTCGTACTTTGTTACGCAAAAAATATCGGAAAACATGGGTTTGATATGCCGACCAGGAAACTTTTTTTATGAACCAGTGTTATCATAGAAAGCTAATATTTTAAATTATATTAAACTGAAATTTTTTGCCAAGCCATTTTATCTACCGTTTTATTATTCGTAGTTTTGACATTGACACGAACCAATCCCGATATGGTAGAAAATGACTAATTGACGCGACCCAAAGATTGTCTAAAATTACTGAAAATCGGACTTGATAGATGTTCAAATAATAGTTTAAGATACTAGAATTGACTATTTAGAAAATCGTCGTTTTGAAAAAATTTTCAACCTGCAAGGCAGTTTTGTTTTAAAAGTTCCCAAAAATCGAATGTTATCAATTAGTTTTATTTTTCTTGTATCAACATTCGAAACGACGTAATTTTATGTAAAATTTTTCATCCTGTCAAGTTGAAAATGTTGTATTGTAAATTTTCAGAAACTATGAGAGAAAACCTATTTTTCAAATTTATTCTACGACCGGTGGGTTTTGGGAAAAATGGATGAGACTTTTCAACCAAACCCTCTGTTTAATTGACCCTTTATTTTTGCAAAACGTTTTTATAGGTTTCCCGATATTTGTTTCTAATTTTTGCATCTTTTAGTGAGGCTCTTACAAACAACAATAATCATTTGTACTCGTATTAATTTTGATTATTTGAATGCACCAGTTTTAGTAAAAAAAAAAATCATAGAGAGCTATAAACGAATGTGTGATGTGATCATTAGCTATATTTCAAGAGATATCTCTGACTTTACAAACTTTTATAAAATTAACTTAAACTATTTACGATATATAGTTTTTTAACCAAATGTCAATATTGAAATAAATAACTGACTATCTCAAGAAATATGACAGAAAGCTAGATAAATAGTTAGAACTGTACTTAGAATTTAATATACAATTTAGAAATCTAATTATAGTAGCAGTTATCATTTAAAAATATAATGTTGACTTGAACATCCAGCACATCTAACCGTGGCAGTACAGTGGAATCTCGATATTAGTATTTATAATTACTATTATAATTAATATAATACTACTAATTATAAGTAATTCGTATAAAATTGCCGAACCGTCCAATATTTCGTAAAAATTGATGCATTTTAATCCTCTTAGTAATCCGTATTTATTTTTTATTCCAATGTTTGTAAAATCCTAATATTTGTGAATAAAAAATCTCTCTGTATATCTAAAAGTGGTGCAAATATTTAATCTCGATATGCAATTACTGATACAAATTAGTGTATAATTTTAAATTCCTGTCACTAGTGGGAGTTCAAAATTTTTAATGGCAATGATAAAAAAATCACTTATATTGGAAAAAATAACTAATTTATTTTATAAATGGAGAGATGTGTCTATCACCTTTATTGAAATTGGCTGATCATCCTCATCCTCTTCGTCCATAGTGCTCAAACGTTTCTCTAGTTTATTTCTCTCCTCTCGCTTCTCTTCTTTTTTGTTATGTTTTTTCTTTTTAAAACGTCTGAAGAGGGTTTAAGCAGGAAATGTAATAGATAAAAAACCAGACTTTTAAATATAGAAAGGATAGACTAAACTGATACGTTTATTTTACTTTTACTTACCCTGACGATTTATGTGGACTTTTCTTTTTCTCCTTCTCTTTTTCCTTTTCTTTCTCTTTTCCATCTTTTTCTGTTCTGTTTAATTGATTAACTTGTTTCCATATACCAGTTTTATTTACTTCTTCAGTAATGTTGATTGCTGATAGTGGAATGTTCATTACGTTTCCGTTAGCTAATGCAATTTTAAGATTTCCCGAATTTTCAATTTGTAGTGGTTTTCCCTGACAAATAAAACAATGTTAGTTACTTGAATGATATAAGTTAAAAACATAGCACGTTTAAAATATTATGGTTATGAGTATGAATGAAAAAGCAATGGAAATGAAGTTTCGTTAAAAATATTTAATATTAGTCCTTTTTTAACATACGAAATTGAATTTCCTTGCTCATTAGTTTTGGGTTAAATTAAAATAAGATGTGAGTAAAAAAAAAGTAAAAAATGTACGGTACTTACTGATGTAAATGATAACATCCAGGCTAGTTTGGAATGTCTAACTGTGAATCTAGTTTGAGATTTGTTGCTAATAGGAACATGTTAGAAAATACAAACATTACCACATTTTTAGTACATATAGTTATAAGGAAATCCATTTAGAAGTCTTTTTCATTTTTCAAATACCAAATAGGCATATTTAAAACAAAAATGTTTTCACTGATAAGATTTTGATGTTAGTGTAATTCTTTTGATATTTGAAAAATTTCTGGCTAAACCTGCAAGAAATAAAGCCAGAAAGTCAGTGAGACCATCAAGTCAAATTTAAACTTATATATCTTTCTTATTGGAACTATATATATATTGTTTTGAATGCATTATTACTAAATAACAATTAATTATAAAGTGGAAAATTTGTCATTTAATGGGAGTACTATTACATACATAACGATTTGCAAGCCCTTATACATCTCTCTTTTAGTTATTATTTATTTTTATAAACCAAACATATACATTGCTTCCGTAATGTAAGTTTAAATTTAACGATTTTAAAGTCAATTAAAATTTAATTAAAAATTACGTGGAACATGGATATTAAAATTTGAATGGGTAGATTTCAGAGATACATCGGTGCAGCCATAAAAAAAAGAGATAACTACTAAGACACGTGACATATGATTCTTAGACGGCCTGAACATTCGCGACTCTTGATCCAAATTGAACCTGTTCCTTCAATAAAAAAACATGCGGAACCCTCTCAAGTGCGGGACCATGTGCAATCATGCACGTTACACACACCTTGGACCGGTTCTGGCGGGGTTAACAATATCAACGGCACGTGGTCTACATTCTAGATTTACTTGTTTGAATTATCCGCTATTTTCCGACGAATGAGAAACATAACATAATCTTCTCTTATTGACCTTATTTGTTTTTGTCGCCCTAACGGAATATCTTGCAAAATAAAAATAATTTTTTTAGTCTTTTGAAAAGTGTGAAAAGCCTGTGATTACATTTTATATAATTTTAAAGATCAATATATTTTGTTTAAATAACAGAATATAATCTAATCTAAATATTCCGGCCGATTTACAAAAGTAAAAATTTGTTATATTTAGCAATTAACTACCCATGATAAAATATAGGTAGTATCATTTAAAAAAATTATATACAGGCCATACCAAACAATTTTAATTGCACGTCATACATGTCGTCATCAACAAGCGGGGAACATATATATCTTTTCAATGCTTTGTGTGTTGACAAAATTTCACCTTGTAAGGCCCTAATTATGACGTAATCTTTGTTTACATTGATGCGTCAAATTTAAAAATTTTAATTATTTTTCTTAAACTGTGATAATAGTGAAGGGTTCTAATTTATATTTGTGTTAATTAATGGTAGACACAATGTAAAATTAATTTTCTTGTGTAAACGCATTCGTCTCTCGTTGAAAATTAAATTAGTGGTATAGTTAGTTTTGCGCGTTGTAACCTCTCAAAGGCCTCCGAAACGATAAATTCGGTAATTATGTGAAATATGTAAGTAATTTCTATTATTTAAGATAACTAAATATTATCGATTCTTCGTATTTTTAACTTTAAAGAAAATAATTTTGGGGTTATTCATTGACGTAACATCATTATGTTACTGTATTAATTTATTTTTAATAGAATTATTACTTATTCTTTTCAAAAATAAATAAATAAACACGTTCAATTGAAATGAAACATATTTTATAATAGTTTTTACGTAACTAACACATGGTTTTATATCTGATTTTAATTGCCCGCTTTCCAAATTCGCGTCACTGTCTTACACGACCTCCCACTCCTGAAGCCCTCGTTTTTCGCAAGAAACTTGGCGTAGGGTCCTTCTTGTAATTCTTTATTCAATGATTTAAATGCACGGATTTTGTTGCACCGTTTCATAAATTTTTTTAAGCTACTACTATTAAATTTAAGCAATTAATCTAGACGACTTAGGGTTTGCTTAACCTAAAAATATTGACGTCTTTAAAATTCCTGTGGGCAGTTATCAAAGTAATAAGTTTTAACTGAATTTTTATAAATTTTTTTTAGGATGATATTATAATAGGAATTATAGATTTCGAATTTAAAAAAAGCATAATAAAACATCAAATAATTTTCATGAAATGGCGAATTGTTATATTTAATTAAAAAAAACAGATACATATAAAAATATAATTTTGTTATTTGTTTGTTGTAACAAATTTTATATTAAATAACTCATTTAAAATAAATTATTTCCAAACTAATTAATATAATTTTCATTTCTATCAATTCATATTCTGTCATACAAATATCTAATTAAAAAGTATGCAATACGAACTTTTTACAACCCGTGGTATATACACAATTATAGTTTAGGCATGAGCAGGATTTGTATTAATTAAATAAAGAATTTTTATTGAATTTCGGCACTGTCCCTATGCTTGCCCGCCTTCCAGTATATATCCGAGTTCAATGAGAATTTTACATTCCATAATAATTGCAATCAATTTTCGTCCATGAAACCCGAAAATCACTAAAATTTTGCGTTGTTGCCAGTTCTCGATGCTTAATTTCGACTTAGCTACGAACGTCTTTATAAACACACATGAAATCCAAAATGTTATTTTCAAGACACTTAATTTTATGTATGACTTAGCTTAGCCTATCTTAAGTTTAGATTGGTGCAAACAGGCATATTTGACATATCTGTCCTTTATATAAGAACATTTTACCGATAACCGTTAAAAAAAGTTATTTTTGTTGCGAGGATTATCAATTGAAAAGAATGCCTATGTAATATAGGAAATTAAATGGGATTGTATAGGCCCATTTGCACCGGAATAATTAAGTCCTTCTTAATTGCGAAGATTTCAGCTTGGAAAATTGATGCAAGCTTGACCAGTGCCCGAGCAAAACCTATCTTCATATTTTCGCTGAAGATCTTTGATCCAGTACCTGCGTCTAATTTGGAGTCATCCGTGTACCAGATCAGACTGTGTTTGGAGACTCTCTTTTCGAAGTTTTTTAATTCATTACGATCTGGAATAGTCACTTCAATGAGTACTTTTGCAAGACACCTGGCTACCATATGGTCTGACCTTACAAGTCTTACATAAATGAATTTCGTTGCACCGCTTAATAAATTTCTTTAAGATATACTTAAATTTAAGTAATCATTCTCGGCGACTTAAGGCTTACTTAATCTTCTTTTTCGGCAATTCCCGAACATTTAATATCAAATTTAAAGTCTTAATTAATGCATATAAATTTGCATATAAGTCTTGTGCTTCTTCCAGTTTTATATTTAAAATATTTCCTTTTAACCTTCTTTCTAACCCAATTTTCTTTAAATAGGTTTGAATATCATTTAATTGGTCAGCAATTTGCTGAAATCTACGTCTGTATTGAGAATATAAATAAATATTTCTGAAAACATTTAATAAAAATCCCATTATTTATTGCAAAATTTAAAGAAGGGAATCTAATTTAAATTAGGCAAATGTTCGTTTTCCATTGTCGTGTGCAACTACTCGGTTTTGCTATGTGGCAATTTTGATGAGTGCCGAGCAATATCTTCGTTAAAATTTTTCCTTCGAATTATTTAAATTTATAAAGAAATAAAAAAAGTTACGGAAATGACTATGGCTAAAATAATAAATATTATTGCCTTCACTTTCCCCGAGCTTTATAATATAACAAATCTTCCTTTGTCATTTGCCGAAAAATGTCGAAACACAGATATTAAAATAAATAATAATAAATTGTCCGACGGGAAACTAATTACAGTTAAACATCGAGATTTCAAGTTACTAAAAATTCTGTTGGTCTTTTAGACAAATATTTATGTTTTACAATACACGTTTTACTTTTTGAAACTAATAATAAAAAAATATTTATTTTAAAAAAGTAGTTGTAGTTCGAAAAGCGAGGGAAAAAGAAAGTACAATTTATCATTCGTCATGAATGCAAACCAAAGGCGGTTCGAACAATAGCGGGGCCTGATGCAAAATTGGCTGGTGGGGCCTCGAAAAAAAAAAAAATACTGTTCCCAAAAATTCGATGCGCTTTTCTTGTTTTGCTCAACATGCAACCGCAGGCCCTTCTTCATCGCTTTCTATATATCTACCTTTTAACAAACGTTAATTTTGTACGTATATCATTAGATAATGCTAAACTACTATACAAAAGAAATGCTTCAATCTTATGAAGGAAATTATTATTTAAATTGTTGGAATTACCTTTATAAATTCGTTTTATCGAACCGCATTATTTGTACGAGTTATTGAGAAGTTCGAGTTATAGAGTTATTTTTACAAGTAATTTTAAACCCTAATGCTACTGCCAGCTAATTTTGTTTGAGTTATAAAAAATTTGCATATCGAAGTTCGAATTATAGAAGATTAACTCACATGTATGCGCATTGAAGACGCAAGAAGTATTTTTTAATAGATGTTATGGACAGAAAATATAAAGTAGATGAATATCTAAATTGATAAAAATCGTCCGGTAGATTTTCTTGCTCTAATTTAAAGATGATGAAACAAATATATTCCTCAATTGTAAACTTCATAGTTTTAAATCCTAGTGTTAATTTTAACACTCAACCAGAAGAAAAGAACTCCCAAAATGGAGGGAATTCAATAACAGTTTTCAGTTCGAGTTTTGTGATGTTATTTTTTCATTAAGCAATTATATTATAGAAATTGTGATACTATGAAAATTTTATTTAAGTAATCAAATTTTGATTGCAATTAAATAATCATACTAAACTTCGGGCAAAACTTTGGAGGTCAGGTCATTCCAAAAATTTTGTGCCTTTTGAGAATTATTTATCGTTACCTTTTGTTTCGGAGTTGTTTCAATAAAAAATTCTTAAATTATTATTTTCAGCAGTAATCGACTTCCTCATTCACGTCTCTTGATTTTTAAGTAGGTTTTAATTCATCAAAGCATGCATCTTTCATTCAACAATAATTTTCTTCATCTTTTCTTTCATTGCATGTTCTTACTTTATTTAGTAAACTCGTAAATGCATGTAGATATTTTACTTCATTAATTAGAGAAAAGGCCAGTGTGACTACTTTAGCTACGCCTTTATTAATCTATCGATTCACTGTTGTACAATTGTTATATACAAAGAATTAGTTGCTTATTCAAAATTACCTAATATCTAAAAAAACTGCCGTTCCGTCTATAATATGAATGTTAGCAATATTGGGAAATATCCAATTGTACTTACTAATTATATTTGGAACTGTCAATCTCCACTACCCAAGAGAGGCTTTTTCTATATTAGTATACAACGTTTTGAAAATAACATTTGTGACTCAGTTGGCTTTCTATGATCGCGATCAGGATTGAGCGTATAATAACTTCCTTCGACCCATCAATCTGGCGTGATTCCGACGTTATCCAAGACCTCGGATCCGAATGACGTCAGATTGACTGTGTAAAACCCTCTTACATTTGTATATTACCCAACGCAATTATTTATTATTTGTAAATATAAACTTGGCCTAAATTTAATTTAATTATTAATGCGGAAGGTTATTATAAAATTTCAATGGCACATCTTAAAAAACAATAACTTAGATATAGAAAGAATTAATGTCAATTTGATTTAAGAACCAAAATTTACAAATAAATTAATAAAGGAAAGTAATTGATTTAAGTCTTGCACCATATATACAGTGAGTTTTTTAAATCCGCCCCCCCCCCTTATCTTTTGAACGAAAAAAGATATTGACAACAGACAAAAACCATTGTAGAGGATATCAAGTATACTACTTTTTGACGTCAAACTAAAATGTGCCCAAATAAGGAATACCAAGAGGGAACTACCAACTTCAAAATATTAAATAGAAAAGGGGGAGGGCTTGTGATACCTAATTTGAAAGGTATTTCGATTCTCTATTCAATGCTTTTTAAATTTTTAAAATCCGTTCAACAGTTGCTAAGTAATTGAGCATTTGAATTTTTCAAACTAGTAAATTTTCTTGCCGTCCAAGGCAGTTATCTACGTAAATTATTTGGTTTTTAATTAATTAACGCACTGTGCGCACGTTAACAGTCTCCTCCACCCTCCTGTTATCTTTTGAACGAAAAAAAGGTATTATAATTGTTATTATTGTGTCTCGAGCTTGACGTATTTTTTGATAACTAATTGGAAATTTATTGTGCTTAATAAATGAAATTAGATTTGTTAATTAATTTAAAAACACAAAAATTTACTTAGGTAGCAGCCTAGGCGGCAAGAAAATTTATTAGTTTGAAAAATTCAAATGCTTAATTACTGATCGGATCAATATATATATAATATA
>JAODAH020023326.1:0-10256 GCA_027574865.2 Coproporus ventriculus
TTAAATTTAATATATATATATATATATATATTTGTGTGCTCTGTGTCTGTATGTCCTTTATGTATTACACACCATTCATCCGATCGCTATGAAACTTTTGAGAGGCTGTTGAGTACATTCTCTCGAAGGTTACTGGCATAGTACATCTATCCTATGACAGGTGGCGCGCATGTTTTTTTTGCGATTACAATCCCTAGATATACTAAAGTACCGCCGTTAAGCAATGTAAATCGAAATTCTGAATCAAAATGGCGGCTACGATGCCAGTTGTCATGTTTTCCTATTAATTTACATCTCGCGCCATCATTCTGAATCAAAATGGCGGTTCTTTAGCACCTACATCTAGGGACTTTATTTACAGTTTTCGCGCTTAGACACGGAATTGTCAAAAATTTTTACCTACTTGATAACCGTATACCTAATGCCTAGTTTATATGGGTAAAGTAGAGTAATAAGTAGAATGAACTCTACATGCTACTCTACCACTTAAAGTACCAAGTAGAGTGAACTAAATGAAAATGCAACTAAACTCTACTTGATACTTGCTGTCGAACATGTTTACATGGGTATAGTGAAAAGGATAGTAGAGTGGGAGCATTGGTGGGGGTAAGTCCACTTTACTTTTCGCAGTATAGTACTCTACTCGGATAGTTTTTGGGGGTTTCTACGGATAGAATTATTCTACTCTCTTGATTCCTCTACTTGTGGAAATGTGGAATATTGCTTACAAGGTGTTTTGGTGTAGATGGCAGCAACTCTGGGGTCAGCTAGTATTTAATAAAAAGAACAAAGAAAATAAAAAAATATATATAAAACACTTTATTATGGAATACAAACACTTATTTGCTATTCTACATTAATAATAGATTATTACACATGTTCCACACGACTTAAAGCAACAAAACTCTTTTTTGTTGTAAGATCATGAAAACCTATAGGGCCTGCTTCACAATCTGCACATGTGAGATATTTATTATTCTCTACAGTATTTGAAAATCCTACATTATGGAATGTGAACATATTTGGTACTTCCCAAAATGCATTTATTAATTCCATCGTTGGATTAGTTGTGGTCACATTTTGTGCTACGGTTGGTAAGGTGAACTAAAACAGATAATATCAATATTAAAAATTACTATTATCATTCACATTTGCTTGGATCATAAACTTATTGCCAAAACTAAATGACAGAATTTTCAGAAGGTAATGCAGAAGATTTAATTCCAGATTATTATAAGGATTTGAATGTTAAAAGTGTAAATGTCAAAAGTGAAAATGTCAAAAATGAAAATGTCAAAAGATTATAGGCTACACAAGAAGTTTTAGTAGATGGGTCAAAAAGTCCCGAGACTAATCAAAACATGGTGCCAGAAACTTAGAATGTGCTATCGTTTTAGCTAGTATCAATCTTCAAGACACGTGGAATCATTTCATTCAGTAGTTTTCGAGATATTGAGGTTGAAGTGAAGCTATTTGTGTGAATTTATAAAAAATGAATCAAAACGAATTTTGTGTCTTAATAAAACATTGTTATTTGATGGGTAAAAATACCATACAAGCCCAGGGATGGCTTGGAAAGTGTTACCGGGATGATTCTCCGTCGAAAACAATTATTTAACGATGGTATGCTGATTTTAAACATGGTCGTACGACCACCGAAGACGCAGAACGCTCTGGAAAGCCAAAAGAGGTGACTACGTCAGAAAACATCAAAAAAATGTTGAAAATTGTTATAGGTGATCGCAAAGTGAAATTGCAGGAGATAGTTGACGTCCTATACATATCAAAAGGTACTATGTTCAACCATTTTACATGAAAATTTGGGAATGACAAAAATTTTTCGAAGTGAGTACAGCGTTTGCTCCAATAGAACAAAAACAATAACAAATTGACGAATCTGAGCGTTGTTTGAACCTTTTAAAGCTCTACAAGAAAGATTTTTGGCATCGATATGTGACTATAGATAAAACATGGATCCACTAAATTATCTAAAAGTGAATACATGACTGGAGTATTACTATTAGAACTAAAATGCATTGTTATGGTTGAAAAGAGATTTAAATTCATTGACCTGCACTATTATTTAGTATTTTTATGTGACTGTTACACGGAAATATGAACAAGCGAAGATATATTTTAAAATAACTTCTTTAACACCATGAATACTTGTTGCAATGTAAATAAACCAGTAAGTTTGTGATTAAAATGATAAACTAACCTCCATCTCCAGAAAATTGCCGCAAAACGGTTTCAAAATAATGGAATTGCAATATTTACACTTTATGGAACGAGCATTCTTGCCATCTGATATTTCTTTCGAAACATCTTCAGAAACCGGCATTATTCATTTAATTCTTAACAAATTTTAAATTTATTTCTGGTTAAGCAGTAAAAGTGACGGCTGATCAAATTTATTATGTGCACCATAACAATCTAAAGTGACATCTATTGTTATTTTTCTGTAAATATAATGTGTAATGTTGCCATAAGTATTATTATTACGTATATATGAGTAATTTTCATCTTTAATTTATTGGCGCTAAACTTATTGGATCAATATTGCCATCAGTCAAGCTTCAATATAAAACTTATCTTATTCCTCTAAGCAAATAATATTATTATTGAATGGCTTAACATAATAAGCATTTAATTGAATATTCCCTAAGCGTTGGTTTTTTTAGTTTCAGAGGGCAACAGAAGAACAGTTTTTTATCCCCATGTGCTTTGAGCAATTGAAGCATCATCCCACTTTGCAGGAAACCTGCTGCAAGTTTTTTGAAACGGGCCACAAAGAGATGGAATGCGACAGTATTTATTCTAAAATCAAAAAGAAGGCGAAAAATGTCCGGATGCATGTTTCCGAAGGATGGACTCAATTTCTCCGATGTGCTTTCCTTATTATACTAGTTCTTGTTGTGAAAAACACGATAAAAACACAAAAACAGCACGCAAAACTATTAACACCACAGAAGAATAATACCTGTTAAAGTTGTTTTCCTTATGATAATAGCCCAATATTAAATTCTTTTAAATTCATTTCCCGTGTTCAGAGATTTTCTATGGTTTATTTGAGAAATCTTGCAACATCGCGTTATGTATGCACATAATCGCTTTGCCGCCAAGAAACTTTGTTATTGACAAAAAATCTCAAATTCAATTAGAAAAGTAAATATCTCTCCGCATTTATTAAGTAAGTACAATTACAAATTTAATATATTAATAAATTATTTATTAATTTTTATTTTTAATAATTAAGGAAACATAACCTCTAATTAATTCAACAATTTTTCCATTAAAGAAGATACATCAATTTTTGATATTCCATCTCACTGCCCGTTATTCAATTCCCCAATCACTCATCTTCCTTCCTCTCATACAATCTAACTCTTAAAACTACACATGTTCATTGATTCTCCTCACATCTTTCTTCTCCTCCAATTTGATGATGATGGATTAGTGATAATAAATAAATGAGTACAGAAGAATCATGATGGATAAATGATGATAGATACAAAACAAGACATAGATGATCATGAGAAACGTATTAATGCAAAATAATTATGGTGAATATTGATAAGTAGATGATGGTAAATAAAAAATGATAGATATAAAATAGATAATGATAGAAGAAGATGACAGACAATTAATAACTAATAACAGATAAATAATGATACATCATGCCAAATGAATTATGACAGATAGACAATAACTATTATATGATGACAAAATTTGGTTAATGACAGCTATATAATAGCAGGTAGATGAAGTCTGATAGATAAATGATGACAGGAAATGGATAACAATGTGTGATGATAGATGATCACACTTAAATGATCACAGATCTTAGATTATTGTTTTTTTTTAATAATTATGCTAATAATTAATGGTTTTGTACAAAAACTTACAAAAATTTTTGTTATATTTTGTCTTTTTAATGAAACTATGAAATTTTGCAGGAAAATGGAAAGAACCTTAGAAGATATTGACAAAGTCTTAACTTTAGCAAAATTAAATGTTGAAGATTTATTACCAACATGTCAATCCCTTTATTTCTCTGATAATATCTCAAAAGCCAAAGATTATAAATTTATTCAACTAAACCCACACACAATGGATCAACTTAAAATTGGAGAATGTTTATACATAAATGGTGATCCTGATGATGAAACAATACTTTGCACAAACGAACAAACCTTTGAAGTATTAAATACAGAAACTTCAAATAGCTTACTAATAACAGAAGATTTAAAATTCCACAAAGAATTATTAAATGAAGCAGAACGCAACATAGCAAAAACAATTATCGAAGGAGTCTTCTATGATTATTATGAATTAAATCAAAGAAAGCCAACAATTACAAAGTTAAAAACTCTATTGAGTGATGCAATCTATGAAGGCCCAGAACATGAATTTAAAATTGATAAAAACAAATTGTTTACATTTGAGGAACTCTGGATGAAAACACAAAGTTCAAAAGAAGAGTTGAAACAACTTTTGAAAGAAATGCATGTGGTAATTATAGATGACAAGATACGTATTTTAGATTTTGAATATCATTTCCGGGTTTTAAGTTTAATGTTAAATTTGGCTGAAGAAAATTCCTGGCCTTTAGATAGAATTAATTATGAAGAAACAATATCTACTCTTAGTGAATTAATTCCAGTACCTATCATTAATAATTTGTTCGATTTATACACTGAAGAATCTGAAGTGGTTGATTCTGAGCAGTTATATAGATACAAGGAAAATGAAGTTTGTAAATTTTTTGCACAAGGGTTGTTGAATGCTGCTGGGAAGTTTAATTTGAATGAATTTCTAATGGCTTGGCAAAATTCTGTACCAGATGGAATGATCACGAAAGAAGAAATGTTGCAAGGTATAGCAATTATAAATAGGAAATCTATACCACCAGTTATTTGGGCATTTGACGAGAATGATTTGCCTGAAAATATTACAGATAGATTTAAAATATTATTTGAAGCCAAAGAAAAATGGAAAGTTGCTGAAATTGGACCCTATATTCAGTAAGTAATTTTTTGTTTTCTCTTCTTTTATTTTGATAGCAAGAAAGTCCTACTGTACCTTGTGGCCAAAAACATTAGTTTCTATGGAAGATGACAGAAAACATTTACTTAAAAACTTTTGGAAACCTTTTGATTTTTCATTAACTTTAGGAAGTTTTTACTGTCATCAGTGTAATTTGTTATCAAAACGTGGAGTGCTAATAACTTTGGACGTTGTATATAAAAAATAATGACAATATTTTTTGTTTTGTTTTAGGAGATTAACAACTGATAAATTAGATGTTAATGCCCTGTTAGCAAAACATGCAAGATCGTCAAAAGTGGATGGAATAAAATATTACTCTTCAAAACATGCAAAATAAAGAATTTTGTATATTATTTAATAAAAATTAAATATAAAAACCTTCATTATAAATAACCTAATAATAACAAGAGTTATACGAAAAGCACTTCTAAGATTATTTAAATTTTTTTATTTTACAATTATAAAAAATAAAAAGGATTCTACATTATCCGCTATTTAGGTCAAATCAGATGGTAAACGATGAACAATGTAAATGTCGCTTACATTTTCCATTTCGATATAACCAAAGTAATCGCACCACTTACAACTTTAGACAAGGCTTTTCCACCATTTTTCAGTTTATTTATTATTATAACGGATTGTTTACAGCTGGTGCCGCCTCTCCATCCCCAGTTTACAATTTCGTCTCGCATCTCATCTTTCAAGTTTCTGGCCGTCATGGCTTCCTCTACATCATCTCGCCAACTTCTTTTTGGTTGTCCTCTCTTCCTTCGCTCTGATTGTACCCACTCGAATATTCTTCTGGGGCATCTATTTTCGTCCATTCTCTTGATATGTCCGAACCATACCAATTATCTTCTTTCAATTTCATTTGTCACCGCTTTTTCCTTATCCATCATATCCCTTATTTGTGAATTCCTAACCTTTTCCGGTCTAGATTTTCCATAGCTATGTCATAAAAAGTCCATTTCAGTTGTTAACAATTTCTGTCTATTTTGTTTACTGATATCCCACACTTCCGACTCGGAGAGCATCACACTTTCTACTAAGCTATTATATATGTATTTCTTGGTTTCCTTTTTTATATCTTTTTCCCAAAGAAGTGAGTTTAGTGCTCCAATCACTTTTTTGGCTTTGATAATCCTCTCTTTTATCTCATCTCTGCTATTTCCTTGTTTATTCAAGATGACGCCTAGGTACATGCATTACTCTTCGCCTTGTATTTCTTCGGATCCTAAGATTAGGTCATTGCACTCATTATTTCCCACCTCTAAGTATTCACACTTACTCATGTTCATTCTTAACCCTGCTTGTTCATATGTTTCTTTAAGTTTCCTAAGTATGTATTCCAAGTTATCTCGATCCTAAGCCACAATGGCCACAACTATTTGATCAAAGTATAAGCTATATAATATTTCGTCTCCAACCCTAAGTCCCATGCTCCTACATTTACTCGTCCACCCTTCCAGGGCTCTGTCCAAGTACATTTTAAATAGGGTTGGCGACAGGCACCATCCCTGTCTTAGACCTTTGGTGATATTAAATGCCTCTGTTAGGTAGGTCTTATATCGAGTTGTCCCATTGCTTGCCACAGTTTTATGATGGGTACACTGTTGTAAGCTTTCTCTAGGTCTACCAGTGAAATATGTGTTTCGCTAGATCTTTCCACCCGTTTTTCGATGGCTATTTTTAAGGTGAAGATATAAGTTGTAGATCGCCCTTCTCTGAATCCCGCCTGTTCTTCTGGTTGTTTTTCTCTTATATCTTCCTCGATTAGTATTGGTGAATATAGTCTAGCAATGTTCAGAATCACTGATATCCCTCGATGGTTTTTGGGGTTGTCCTTCGCTCCATTTTTGTATATTGTTGTAATATAAGATTTTTGTCACTCGATTTGGGGTATTCTCTCCATTTAAGCACTTAATATACCTTCCTAGTTTTTTGTTTATTATCAGTGCTTCTTTTCGTTAATTCCATTATTGTCTCTTGAAATTGTTTAGTTTCTAATCCCATACGCATTCTAAATACCAATATTCAAAGTCCATTTTCGTTGCTGTTTTCGTCTTTTTGATTTTCCATCCGATTCCCGAGATGTGTTAATGGGTGTGTAAGCATTTCCAAAGTTTTTACGAGTGCAAGGTCGCTGGCCTTACGACTCAACTCCCATCCTTGCAGAACCGAGCATTTCTCTTTGTCTGGACCCTCTCCTTTGACCTGTTCGGCAAGGGTTGCTCCTACTGCATAGCTCTTAGAATCATTAGAACTCGCAAGCCCCTTCCCCACCATCCGGCATACGCTGCCTTCGTCAAGGTAGACACACGTCGAGGGAGGTCGGTATATTTAAACAAGAATAAAAATTCTTAATAGAAAAATGAGTTATCGTAATAAATATTATGACAAGAACGGGAGATCACAGTCGGAACCACCACAAAATTTTCCGGAAATCATTATTTACAGAAAATTTGTTGTTTGGTAGTTGCGGTTGCAATCTCCTGTTCTTGTAATACAATTTAATACGATATCGTAGGAATCTTATGCTTTTAAACCTTAGTATTCTTTATTTTCTCTAAAAATTTTGCCATGTTTCTCAATGATATCGACTTCTTCGAATGTTTTAAATCATTCTCCAACTTTGATTTGGACGGCATTTCTCTTATCAAATCTACCCTGCTGAATTTGGATGAATCTGGTACAACTAAAGACTGAGATGGTGGAGGCAGAAAAGATGGAAAATATTGGCAAAAGTTGAAAATAATTTGTATTTTTTTTATAAAGTTAAATTTTGTATTTCTGTGACAGAATTTTTATTTTAGCTGTTGCAGTTCAACAATTTTAGGTACACGAACATTGAAAACTAATAGGTGCAGTATCCTTGAAAAAATTTTTATTTCTTAAGAAATCTCTCGAAATGATGGCGAAAGTGTGAAATTTTCATTTTTTTGCCATTCTTTTCTGCTTTATTAAACAACTATGAAATCACTATGACCATGCCTCTTTTTATCTATTAGACCAAGAGCTAGTGGAAGATTTATATATTTCTTTGCTTAAATTAATTTAATAACTTAACCGTAAAATTCCTGTGCCATTAGTATAATGATAAAATGGCAACGGTGTAGTCAACAGTTGCTTTGTGTCCCGCATGATTTTGGTGGGCAAAAAGATAGTTTAACCAAAGCCCCCTACAGTATTGTATTGTAGGGGGCTTTGGTTTAACTGTCAAAACAAAGTTCTTGGTTAATACGACCGTTACAAGGTGAGTTGCATTTATTCTTCTAAATTTTGTAATAATAAATTATCAGTTTTTTGCTTTGTATTTCTAACAAAATAAAGTTTGCAAATACAAATCTTTCAAAAAATCTTGTTGCATACCTATCTTTCAATATCTGAAGTTTTTTATCAACTAATTCGTCAATGTCCTTTCTGGTTTCTTTATTATTTCTTTAAATTTAGCTTATCTTTATTCTTCTATTTTCATTTCTTCCCCTAGACCATTATTTCTGATTTTTTAGAAGCAATTCATCTATCTTTTCAATTACCTCTAAAATGAGGTTAGGAATTTAGTCATATTATATATTATCCGATCTATTCAATCTTCATTCGTTTTTTGATATCATCATCGTATTTGCTTTTCCTGCATTTCTTTCTATGTTTGCTTCTTTTGATCCTTTTTTCTATAAATATTACAAATCTTTTTCTTCTCTTTCTCATTTTAGCCAAACATCACCAAATCATCTGCGAAGTTACAATTTTATGTCTATGCTTTTGTTTTATTATCTGTCTAGTGCATTTTGTATTTCTTCTTCTGTTATATCTTCTTTAGATGTGTCTTCTCCACCTATTCATTTTCATTTGAAGTTTTTATGCTCTTTAGTTGCTTAATTAGTAGATCTTCAAAGTAGTTCTTTGATCGTTTCATTATTTCTTGCATATTTGTTAGTATTCTTCTTTCCTTATCTTTAATTTGTGATATCTTTTTCCTATTTTTTTGCTTTTCATATTTTATTTTTGATATTTAACTGGTTTATCGGTTTCTTTTTTTTTTTGTAGATGACTCAAAGATGTATGGTCTGCAACTTGCAAAATATTCCGGATAGAAACAGTTTAGTACAGCACTTGTGGGAACACAAAAAACACAGCTTGATTTCAGCTTTAGTTGTTGGTGAATGTGGTTGTCCACCTACAATTTTGAAAACACCTCCCTCAAAAACTAAAACAAATACTTCGACGGTTCAAGCTTTAAAGAGCAATTCCAAAGTCACCAATTTTTCTCCACCAGAAGAAAGAAAATGCAGAGAAAAGTGCAAAATTCCCAAACCTAAATTGAAAACATCTTCACTCTCTGATATTTCAAACTTAACACAGTCAAAAAATCGAGGTAAGAATTGGAAAAAAAATTATTAAGTGAAAATATTTTTATTTTGTCACAATTTTATATCTTTTGTCTTTGACTATTTTTGATATATTTCATTTTCCTTGATCTCGAAATGATTAAAGTTTTAGTTATTTATTTTTGAAAAGTTTTGGCTTTAAGAAATTTTGATTTCCTCAATGTTTCCTAGGAAAATAAAGTACAAGATTTAAATCTAAAGCTTTTTTGAATAGATTTTAGGAATAAGTTTCAGAAAATCGATAAAGACTTAATAATTTGTTTTTAGGTCAAGTATCTACATACCTCAAAGTTGATCCTAAACCAGAAATCCTTGAAAAGCAGGAAATACCGTCATGTTTGAAAACTTCTTCAAAATCCCCAAATGAAAAATTTGGATCTAAATCAGTAAGAGAAATGAAAGTTGATCATAATATTTTAAATCTCATACGTGAGTTCAGATTTTATATTTTGTATCTTTGACTATTTTGACTTGCTTAGTTTTCGACTATTTCATTTTTTCATGATAAAAGATTCAAAGTTTTATTTTTGAAAAGTTTCGGTTTTAAGAGATTTTGATTCTAAAAACCCTTTTTATGTCAAAATAAAATCATCACAACTTTGTTTTCAATAAAAAAAAAAATGTAACAGATTTTGATTTAGAGTTATTTTGAAGAGATTGTAATTTGGATGTTTTGTATGATTAAATTTTAGAAAAGTTTTTGTTGGATCTGCAGATTAATCGTGTAGAGGCAAACATAGAAAGTGATTGGGGAGGGTTTAAGGGTCCTTTAAAGTTTTATTTTTCTTTAAATATTTTGAAACATTTATCGACAAAATA
>JAODAH020023345.1:0-60507 GCA_027574865.2 Coproporus ventriculus
GCAGCAAGAATTTTAAAGAATAATTTAAAATAATGAAAGCGCAAAGATTTTTGAACAGTTCCCGCGTTTCAAATAACTCCATTGTCCTAAAACTTGATGGAAGTAGGATTTTACTACCGCCTCTTAGTAATACAAGATCCTGTGATAGCATTAATAGGAGGAAGAATTAGAAAAATTGAAAAATATACATAATTATAAAGTTAATTCATTGTCAATTTTAGATTTTATTCATCAAATGATTTTTTATTACTCGCATGGTTAGTCTGCTCGGCCTTTGCCTCGGAGAATAAACGCCATACTCGTAATAAAAAATGCCATTTTAATCTATGATGCCATGGATATGAAAAATTATTAAATACCCTTGGTAACGCCTGACACTTCTTTTAATTATTTACGAAAAATCAAAAATAATTTGTCAATTTTTATTTAATTTTTATCTTTTACATTAAAAAAAAATATGGGCAATCAGTTTACCCGACGTAGACGAATCATTACTTTATTAAATATGTTGTCAAATTGGCTATTTCTTAATCCACGAGTTAATATGAAAATGGTAGTAGCAATACAAAAAGCAAGACAATATTTCAGTTTCTCAAATTCAAGCTACAGATTTGAAAACAGCGAAGAGAAAGAAGAATTGGATGTCCTACGCGAAAAAGCGGCATTGATATTATTCCCGGATTCTGAAAATGCGATGCAAAAATTAAATGACATTTTAGAAAAAAACTTTAATTCAGTTGATCCATCTACGTTTGAAACATATTCGACAGAAAATTCATTTAATGAAATTTAAGCTGTTAGAGGTAAATGAAATAATTATTTTCTAATTTTTTACACCAGTTATTTGTTACATTGTTAAATTACATATTATTTTTTATTTCTTAATGTTCCAAGATTATTGATTTATATCTCTTTATTTAATTTAAATTTTATGTTATTATTGTAAACAAAATAAAGATTTTATTATTGAAAATTTAAAATTTATTACCATATTATTTAGAAGAGAAAGCAAAATGTTGTTGCAATATAGAATAACGATTAAACTACAAAATGAAGAAATTCATAATTGCAAAGTAAGTCAGAATAGGGCCTATTGTATCTTCCTGTTTTTCTTAAGATTGACCATTTCAGAATTATCTTCCCTTTCTTAATGTCTTAAAGTTATGATCACTAGAGTGTTCGTTATTTCACAAATCTTCGATATTCATGATACATAACAATTCTAAACTATAAAAAAATTTAACATGGATTTTAACGTGCCTCTAGACAAATTAATTTTGCCGTTTAAATGGAAAAATTCATTATTTTTCGATTTTTGTTTCAAAATTGTCTCAAAATTTTTCCGATTAAAGAAATTAGGTCCAGATTTCTTTGCATTGAAATAATCTTTGCAATGGTCAAAAGCTTTTTCAGATCCGATCAAAATTTTTTCTAGTCAGTACTAGTTTTTGCGATTTTCACTAAGGTTATCGCCATAATGAATTGCTTCACGCTTCTTGGTAAACTGTTTAATAGCAGCAGAGCGGTGGTATGTGATAAAGCAAGTGTTGGTTATAGTGCACCCTCGACTAGCTTTTATATGATGAACTCATGAATTTAATTGAATGAAGAAAGACTAATATCCATTATGTTAATGCATCAACAATGAGTTTTAAAAATACGCTGGCGCTAAAAACTAACTGGTCAAAACATTTAAAAATGATTCAAGTGCCAACTTCGTTTGCATATATTGGGTTGGGTACCTTCATAAGTCCATACAAATTATCTGGTTATTTACATTTGTTTCAAATTTACAAATATCTCTTTTTTTAAACATTTTTTTGCTCAACAGAATATATCATGAACCGATAAATATTTATCTTTTACTCAATTGATCTTTACTTTAAGTACAATTTGTTGCGAATACACCTCCAAAAAACGGAAGATTTATCACAAAATGAGTAGATTTTCTACACCTTTTCCTTAAAAGCGTAAAAGTTTCCATCAAAGCGTCAGAGCGGTAGTTAAAGACCAAAAGAGGTATAACATCTATTTGAATATTTTTTTCACCATTATTAGCGGACGCAGGAGATAATCTCTCGCCTCTAATCTGAAGTACGAAATTACTCCACGATTCCTACAGATATAATCGTTGTATAAATATCGACTTTAGCTGCAATGTGTATTGGGTAACTTTTTATTTGTTTTAATTAATATTTTGATGATTTCAGAAAAATCATAATACATAGCTCATAACGAATAAGATCGCGTTCTTAGTACGATGAAACAAATGCTATTCTTCTTGTATCTGAGTTCTCTGCTTGATTGAACAAAAAATAAAAATGTTTTCATTAAAAATAGTGTTTTTCCAAATTCTGAAAAATTACTCATTTCCAAAAACTAACTCTTTACTTTTTTGTGCAAAAAATAAAAATAAATAAATAAAAATATATTTAAGAAAATAGAAAATAATAATAATAAAAATTATTTTCACAAACAGTAACTAAAAATTTTTTTTTTGTTTATATAATTCTACTAACTTCTAATGTATTTACTAACATTATATTATATTATATATAATTTACTAACATTATAAAAATGCCCACGTACAGGTTGCACCTTTGTGGGATTTTCATAATATTTCAGTTCATAACGTATTATGTTACTTTAAAATTGTTATTTTTTATTGTACTGAAATTGTGAGAATAAAAAATAAAAGAAAAAAAAAATTAAAAATAAGAAAGAAGGTAAACAATCTTTTTGACCTTCTTGATTGTCTATACTCTTCCAATGCGTTTTTATTTATATAAAAATCTCTTTATACAACGAAAATATATATGCAGAAACACCAGACACATAACTTTTGAATATAAGTTGGTATTAATGTTTATATTGCCCTCTCATCATTGTTGCCCTCGTCTTCGGCTCGGGCAACAAACTTATGCTCGGGCAATAAAAAGCCATTTTACCCTTGTTTAAACAGCTATTAATTCTAAGTCATTTAAAACTACAATTTTTAATGAATTTTGGACTGTAAATCTGTTAATTATTACCTTTTTGTATTTTTTAAACTTAAAATTTGATGATTTTTATAAATCAATTTAAAATTTATTCTACAGTGACATTTTTTTTTAAATTTTCTGATCTATTTCTTCATGACATTTTTATATACTAAATGATAGATGTATATGACTTAATATGCTACATATTAAAGTTCTATCTAACAAAATTTTAAATATGAGCATAAAAAGAGTTATGTATGTTTATCAAAGAAATTTAACATTTCAACGATATCATTGTATACATTAACGTTTTAATATTGTTTATTAGTAAACTATTTAGCCTGTGCAATTTTTTAATTGGTTTTTTTATTAATATTTACCAAAAATGTCAATTTAAACTAAATTCTTTTAGTTTCAATACAATTTATGTACTAGTTAAAAATAATTATACAAATATATTTTGTTTTTATATAATTACGTCCTTGTAATTATTATGAAAATTTGTTTTTAGAATTCGAAATCATTTTTAATTTTTTATTTCATAGATAGTTACAAAGAAATACTGAAATGTAAATTGAATGATAAGAAGAAAATTTTAATGCGTTCATTTTTAAACAAAGTTATTTAAAATTAATCATATTAAATTTATTTTGAAATTTTTAATTAGAGTTTATTATTTTTACCCTGAATTGCACTAAATCTTCAGTATATTAGGTCGAATTCTTTTCCTTCTATTACCATAATCGTATCTTAAGACCTCTTAAGACCTTTAAGATGATATACAAATACATAGCTATCATTGGAAATTTCCTGTGGAATCGAAATCTTGCATTCGTATTAGAATTTGAGGTGGAAAAACTCCGAAAAATCTGAAAATAATAATAGTAGATAAGCTATGCCGGTTGTGGCCCAAAATCTCATAAGAATTTACATATGGGTCTAAATTCACATTTCCGCCATCTTGGATTGCGTCACAAAAGTGAACTCGTGACTCCCCTTAATTAATTTTTACTTGTTGGGACTGTGGAAAGCTGTACAGGACTTATGACAGCTTCTCACAGCACCTGTACAGCTTCTGTAAATGTAAATTCTTATGGGATTTTGGTCCAGAACCGCCATAGCTTATCTACTATTATTATTTTCAAATTTTCCGGAGTTTCTCTACCTCAAATTCTAATACGAATGCAAGATTACGATTCCATAGGAATTTTCCAATGAAAACTATGTATTTGCATATTTTATTGAAGTTCTCAAGACTAGCTTTTTCAAAATTCGAGACTAAAAACACAAAATTAAAATTTTAAAAAAACCCCCGGGTATTTTGATTTTTCTTTTCTTTTTATAAAACTGTTTAAGTATTTTTTATATATAACCTTTATTAAACGAATTTGTGTTTACAGATTTTTAACTGTTCTATTGTTCCGTTTAGGCATTATCGAGGCATTCCTCAGTTAAAAATCTGTAAACACAAATTCATTTAATAAAGGTTAAACATAAAACACACTTAAACAGTTTTATATACAAAAATCAATTGGAAAGAAAAAACTACGCCACGCCATGCCATGCCACGCCACGCTATATGGCGAAAATATAGCAATGAATTTGTTATGTAACTGTACACATTTGTAACACTACGCTATATATAATATCTAGCTCGCTTGAGAATTGACGAAGTATGAAGAAACGTCAATAATTTAATCAGGTAATAGAATGTGCACAAAAGGGTACTTTGACTAAAGATGCTTTGCTGATCAGTGTCAAACAGGTTTTGGATTTATCTAAAAGGAAGTCGAAATTTTGCAAAGACAATAAACCTGGTAGAAAATGCTCCTTCTTCTTCTAATCATGCCTTCTTCTTTATCGAAGGTTGGCGATCACTTCTTTAAATGCTTCCCAATCTTTTGCAACGTGAAATATTTGTTTCACACTTTCTGATATTCCTTGGCCCAGGTTTCTTTTTTCTTCCTATACCCTTTCTCCCCTCTATTCTTCCTTGCACGATTACGTGTAATATGCTGTTTTTCTTATTGTAACAATCTTCATCAGTTTTCTGCTGTATCCAATACTTCTTCATTTGTGATTCTAGCACTCCAAGGAATTTTAAGCATACGTCTGCCATATTTCAAATGCCTCAAATTTTTTTACGGATTGCTATTTCAATGTCCAACTTTCTACCCCATATTACAGCTGAGACCATACATAGCAGACAAAGAATCTTAATTTTATGGCCAAGCTAAATTTCCTATTTGTGAACGTTTTCTTTCAACCAGCTTTTTTAGCTTTCTTAATCATGTAGTCTACTCATTTTTTCATTAGCTGGTATTTTTCTTTGTTTGTATTTTTATATTTCCGTTTTCGCCTATAAGCAGTATAATATCTGATAGCATCCAAGCTTTTTTTTTGCATTTTGTTCCTTTCTGCCAACAACTGATTTACCTGCATTTATTACTGCTGATTTCAATTCATTCCAGGCATTGTTGATATCTTTCGTTATAGCTTCAATTGTTTCATTTGTTTGTTGTTGACAAGTTCCACTGTCGAGTATTGATAAATCTAATCTTTGGGCTTTACTTTTTTATACTGTTTTCTCAATTTTATTTGAACGTTGGCCAGAAGTAGGTTGTAGTCGGAGTCTGCATCAGCACTAGGGTAGGTTTTTGCGCTTTGAATACCATTTCTAAATCTTTTGTTAATAAGGACGAAATTAATTTCGTTTCTTATTAGGTTATTTTCATTGTCTCCAGGTGAGTAGTCCATCACTACAACGGCACCTTCAGATTTCTTTGAGGACCGCTCAAAATTTATTTATGTCGAGAACATCGTTTACCGTACAAAATGTTTGGATTTGGTTTCAAAATGTTAAAAATCATTTGAAACATAAATAGCTCCTAAATATTGGCACTTATAGAATATTTAATTTAGACGAGACTGCTTTTTTGTTATGTCCAGAATTAGAAAAAGATGGAGAAAATTGGAAAAAAAGAAGAACAGTAAAAAATTAAAACCGCTAAACAAGCTGTTAAGAAAAAATTAAGAGAGGAAAGGAAAATTCTTTGACTTATTCTTTTTATAATAATAATTTACATTGTATTTTCCAGTTTCAATTAATTTTCTCTATCATTCAAATTGCATTGTGTAAAATTTTTTAAACCTTTTAAAAAGTCTGAAAAATGCATTAGTCGAGCCTAATATTTTAGCTTTCCACATATGACATCCTGGATTTAAATCTAGAATGACAGCATGAGAAATTGAATTTTAATTTTGATGATTAGTGCGTCAATTTTAATTAAACCTCAAAATTAACAATTCAGAAAAAAATAATCAAGAAACTCAAAAAATTAATAGACAATTCTTTAAAAACTGAAAAACAAAAATACATTTTCGTGATAATTAAGCGTAAAATGATAAAAATTTCTTAAAAAATTAAGAAAAAAGTTAAAAAGTTATCGAAACCTAACTTTTGAAAATGAGTCATGATTTTTTCAAATTTTCCAAGATATTTCTAACATAAATAATTAATAAATAAAACAATTTTTTTGTCATTTTCATAATCTAATTATAGTGGTTTTCATTTTTTTTTTTTGAAATTTTTTATTAATTTCAGAATATTTTGTTTTCTTCATTTTTTGATTTAATACATAGTTAATCAATTCCTCATGCTCATATTCGGGGTTTGAACCTAGGAACCTGTGCTCGGAAACTAAGCAAGGTCGGCTACAATATTTTCTATTTAACATTGAAATTTTATTATGATAAATTAATCACATATTAATTAAATTATTTTCTGTTTTTTAAGTTTTTTTAATATAAAATTCTTAATAAATGCATGTTATTAAATTTAAATTATGATAATTAATTAATGCTACACAAGTAGGTACTTTTTATTATAATATATAAAGTTGATTACTTGTTTTTAGAAGAAAAAAAAATTAAATAAAGATACCAATTACAATATTATTAATAATTGGATGCATGTGACGATCGATATTTTAAAATTGAGATATTTTATAGTATATGCAACCAAATATGCACCCACACAAATTTTATTTGATGTTATAATTTCAGTCAATACTATGTTGCTCAGAAAATTTAAATGTTCATTGTACATGAAAAACAAAAAAAAATCCAATAATTATTTATGTGATATATCTGAAAACTATTTAAAAACGTCAAAAAATTCTACAAAACCACTAGGAAAGTTAAAATTTTACCAAAATCACTTTAAAAGCTCTTATAGAAAAATACAACATTTTCGTGAATTTTTAAGTAATTCCAAATATTAGCAAAATATCTTAAATATGCAAAAGTTTTACAATATTACAGAATTACAGCAATAAATCTTTTCAGTAATTATATCACAGAACCCCTTTTGTATATTCACATATACTTATGTTGTGTGGAAATATCCCGAGTGCTTTGCGCGAGGGATATTTCTTTCACGAAAACATTAATTGAGCGTAAAAAGTAGTCGTGGTATATTTGTTTTGATTATATCACGAAAAATAAAAATTATTTCATCTTGTTAACCTCAAAATATTCTATAAATTATAACCTATTTAGGGGACATAATATATCAGATACAATTGTTGCTATGAAACTCGCATATTTAAACAAAATTGACAATGTGAAACACAAAATTGAATATACAACTTATGTAGCACGTTATTGGTCAATTTGGAAGGAATATACTCCCGTGATTGGTTTATTTCTTTAAAATTCTATAATACGATTGGTTTAAAATGCAAGAGTGATATAATCAGTGACAATATCACAAGAACACTTTTGTATATCCAAAAATACTTTTCCCGATTTTATGCGAAATTGATGTTTAAAAATATCCCGAGCACTTTGCGCGAGGGATATTTTTCTAATGGCAACATCAATTGAGCATAAAAAGAGGGGAATTATTACAATATACAGAAGTGGTCGCGGGATCTTTATTTTGATTATATCCCTCATACATTTTATACCAATCTTATTTGAAAATTTTGGAAAAATAAACCAATCATGACAGTATATCATGAATATACCTTCCTTCCAAATTGACCAATAACGTGCTACATGAGCTGTATATTCAATTTGGTGTTTCAGTTGCCTATTGGTTTAAATAGACAAGTATCATAGCAACAATAGCAACATCAATTGTATCTGACATTTCTCCTCTAGAAATGTCATAATTTATACAATATTTTGCGCAAAGCGCTCGGGATATTTTTAGGCAACATCAATTTCGCATAAAAATCGGGAAAAATATTTTTGAATATACAAAAGTGCACTTGTGATATTATTACTGAATATTTTACCAAATTTTTGCTATTTTTGAAATGATTTCTGAATTTTTTAAGGAATTTATACAATTTTTTTCTAAATTTTACAAAAATGAGATAATTTTTGATATTTTTAAAGTTTTTCTTGTTTATTCTCAAAGAAAAATTACAAAATTTAGTGAATAATTTACATATTCCTAGGTACTTTAATATTTTTCCAATTTTGTCAAACATATGTTTATTTTGTGACATTTTAGAAATGAAAAAAAAAAACAATTTTCCACGTTCCAGTCCAATCCATTTAAAATTTTATGAACTTTCTTCTCAGGCTAATTTTAGTTGTTGATATTGTCCAGTATGTCACAATTTTTTTTTACAGAGGTTTCATTCTCATATAGATCGTAATTTTTTCCAATTATCCTTATTTTTCTGAACGTTTGGCCATATTCTTATTCTTGTTATCTTATTATATTTTTTGCATATTTCAAAGTTTTCTAGCGATTTTTCACAATTTTTTTTAATTATGATTGAAAGTTTCATTGTTTGACCATTTTCATTCATTGAATATGCTTTAAAAAATTTAAAATTTTCTCACTTACTGCCAAATTTTCTAAATTTTTTACAATTAATAGTAAATTTTAATAACTTTGAAAATTCTAATTGTGTTTCTAATACCAAAAAAATTTTTGGAATTTTTAAAATTTACAATTTATCGATTTTCGATTTATCAGTATTTTGAGATTTCGTTTATTTTTTATTTTTTGTTAAAAAAAGAAAGAAAATAAAATAAACATCGCATCTTTACATACACCATCGATTACCTTGTAAATAAAATCGAATTGTATCAGGTTGTTCTACGGAACAAATGCTACAACCTGTTATTTTTTATTCGATTTCAATCATTACAAATCGTAACAATTTAATTTCAAAACAAAAATCTTTACAAAATTAAATTAAACAATAAAAAGAGACAAATTCAAAAAATATAGTTCAATTTCTTAACTTTTTGAAAGTTTTCTGTCCTTATTTTGTATTTATATATATTCCAAATGCAATTTTTTTATTAAAAATTCTGCTACAATGTTTTGCCACACAGCGACTTCATCAGGAAGATGAAAATTGGTACAAAAATTACATTTACAAATATTTATACAAAAATTGAACAATAAGAATAGTGGTGTCATGAATATAAATGGAATATTAGAGAAACCTAACCTAAAAAATAAAAATAATATAAAAAAAATTATTTTGTTAGAATATCTTAATAAATCGAATATTAAAAGTTTATTTATAAAAAGTAAATTTTCTCAAAAACAGTTTTTTAAGTTCTTAAAAGAACTTCTCTACAGACGTTTCCGCCCGATCTCACGTGCCATCATCTGTGGAAATAATTTCCACTAAGAACTTAAAAAATTGTACACCATTTCTAGTGTAAATACACCTTAATTATAGTAAATATTGAGAATAAGTTAATGAGAATATACCAATTTTTTTCACTAAATAAATAATTTGTTTATAATAAGAAATTAATAAAATGATAATTAATTAGTTCGATAATATTAGTAATGATGTTATTTTCACTTTTTACTATTTTTTTTGCGATATCATTCAAATTTATTTTTCTTTTTGCTGAGAAATAGAGACCGAGCGCCATCTGACGTAATTACAAAATAACCTAAAAATTCAAATTTCTTTTCCGCCATACATGCGTAGTCGCGTTTTAATAACATTTTGTATTTTAAAAATATTGAAAAAACATAAAATAACAACCCTTATCTATATTTCATTTCCTTATTTAATTCCATTTTTGAATAATTCAACCTTCGTTAATGATACCTTTTGGTATATTTAATCTCACACAACACAATATGAATATGAATTGGGCCCAGCTATGCACCCAACGAGTTTCCCATATAATTGAAGAAATTACCATCAGGTATGAAGTAAGCAATTAGTATAATGCACTCTAATTAAGGCACTAATGAGTCGGTCACGTATTGTGGTAGTAAGTGTTGTTAAAGATTATTTAAATAAATTTTTTCCACCTCCTGTCCGGAAGGTATATACGCGAAAAAAAAAAGGAAAAGACAAATGCGCGCACTAAACGGTTCACTAAAGACTACTAAATGCGCGCTTAGATAAGCGATGTGTAATTATCGCGGTTAGACAAGTTTCAACTGGCCAGGTGTGCACAGGTGCGTGTGTTGCATGTCGTTGCGCACAAACTGCACTACTGAAGGTGGTTTGTTAGATGGGGCCGGGCCCCATTCTGAATACTCCCACTGGTGGGGCCTCCAATTCATTCATATCAATCATCTCAACAAACTAACTAATAAACTCTACACACACACATATCGGTATATACATATTATATAATTAATGTGCACAATATTTTATTATAATTGCTTCCTTTTATTTCTTATTTTATATGCTGCCATGTTATTTTCATCTAACGCACGCTCCATTACAACAAACGTTTAATATCAATTATCACATAAAAATTGTTACTAATTAACCACTTTTAACTAGTACCTACCATGGGAAATGAACCGTGCTTGATTTTTTTTTCGCATTCAATTTCGCTTATTAACGCGTTACATGCAACACACTATTAACACTTCCAAGTATAAAATAAATTGTTCACTTTCATTTCAGTTTATTTTACTGATTTACATGTTCACAACAGTGTTAGTAAAAGTAAACTTTTAATCAAATTTTACTTTACCTATTATATACAATCAAAGGTGATGTTTAACTAATTTTTGGTTTATTTTAATACAACATTATAATCGATAATTTATAATTAATTATTTTATCATAAATATACTTATTATTTATATTAATTTGATACATTTTCATTAAAAAATCAAATCCCATTGTTTTAGTGTTTACTATTTCATCTAGCTAATTTTGAAATTAAACTATAACAACAAAATGTTAACCTCTGCTCAATTTCAATAGTGTTGTATTAAAAAAAAAGTGCAATGGGGTAAGATCGTAAACGGGGCAAAATCGTAATCGGTCTATATTCAGTCATATATAAATGAGAATATAATAACTAATAGTTAGAAACCTGTATTCAATTAATATGAGGCGATCCATCTCATTTATGCGGGAAAGAACTGTATTATATATTCATTATGTCTTCTTATTCTGTAAATGTCTTATGAATTATTCCGATTTTGCCCCAGAATACAGTAAGATACATTTCAATTGGTTTTAAATAACCCTTTTACGAACTTGCCCCAAATGCGGGTACATTTTGTTACAATTTTCTGTGTAAATGAAAATTTTCAAGGAAAATTGGTGTTTTTTTCAATATAAATTATAGAGTATTAACTCCATTTTACGTTGATACCAATATAAGTTAAATATTTAAAAAAAGGACATAAAAATAAATGTGTTAAAAGTGGAAATTTGCAAAAACCGGTCCGATCTTACTCTACTTCACCTTACATAAAAAATAAATATCACAAGAGAGTGATGATAGACAGAATGATTTGATAAGGTAACCGAATATTTTTTATACAATAATATTTCATTTCCAAAGCTTTGTGAGTCTTTATTTTTTCTTTTAAAAAAAGTACAAATGAGTACAAAAACACGAAAACTCTTTTTAAAATAATTCCAAAACTTTCTAAAGAAATGCGGTTAGTCACCTTAGATTTGACCAAGAAAAAAAATAATTTCACGAAATAGTTTTTCGGGGAAAAAAAAAGAAAAAACATCATTCAAGTTCAAAATGTTGCCATATAGTTACGACACGAAACAATTTATCACAACATGTGGTACTTAACACCTTGAAAGTAGTTGGTACTTCTTGGTGTATTTTAGACTGTATTTAGATTTCTAGTTAATTAATTGACTCATATTAATGTTTATCGAATGTTAAATTTTTTGATCTTATTACCTCCCTTCATTTCCGGTGAGCCATGGTCTCGTATCATCACTGAAATGAATATAGTCATGTGTCTTTGAAAAATTGTTGAAATTACACTCTTTAAATTTGAATTGATTGATCATAAACTTGATTGGAAAACCTTGTTTTTAAATTAAATGAATCTTTTTAAACGATTCTCACAAATGAGCTATAAGTTAGTAAGTAAAATAATTTCTTTCATGTATTCAGGAGGTTTTAATAGCCTTCACAGATATAATCACCACGTCAGCTCCCATTAATTCATTTGTTTGCAAATGACTGTGGAATGAAAAGCGCTAGTCATTATTACAGAAAAATAACTTTTATTCTTGCTTTATAATAATTCGACGATACCGTAAAAAAAAACTAAACTTATGGAAGTATTCTTTTCAAGGAAATTTAGAAGATCTAGAATTAGGTACATAAAGTATTTTTGATAATGGAAAAACTTAAGATAAAGTATAAATAGATGCAAAGGAGTCAAATCTTATAAATAATAATGAATAATTGAAAAATCCTTATTTTCTTAATTATTTACAATTAGAATATTACAGAGAACACATCTTGCTTCCTTATTAAAACTTAACCTCAAGAAATGTTTTCCTCATATATAATATAACAATTTCATATGGTTATGTCGTGTAATTATTAAATCATTAAAATTTAGAATTTAAGTGCGTGACCTTGGTAGAAGCAAGGGCGCACAATTTGTTCCTCGCAATTTGCTTCAAAAAATTGAATGAGTCGTGTGTAGGTTCGTAAACATACAAGTTAATTACAAGTTTTGCATTTAATATCATCCGGGTTGCTATAAAAATATTTACCTTTAATTATAAGACAGCCGAAGTCGGGTAAATTAGAATACAGGTTCAACACTAACCAACAACAACCTTCATTAAATGATCTTATTGCTTATTAACACTTACTTCAAGAAAGTGCATAAAAATACAACTATTGAAAGCCACCATGTTCTTTTTTGTTGCTAAGCTGTATCAACATATATTATTCATACAAAATACATAAATAGCAATTAAAACTTATATTCAAACTACAAAAATATAATATTCTTTTATTATTTTCAATTCCACTATATTAAAAATATCTACACAAAATTTTCTACGATAAACTGCAAATAAATATCAGTCTAGTACCTACCAACTATATTTATACAATCACGATCGTAAAAAAACAGCTAAATCGAAGCAGATGATCAAATTTTTGTACTTTGATTTAAATATCATGAAAATTGACAATTTATTTTGTGGTCGAACATTTTTAAGCATCGAATATTCGAAGAAATTGATAAAAATAAGGATAATAAGGATTTTATCAACAAATAGCGCTCCCAGCTCAAATTAAATGAAAAAAGTACACTGAACTTATTATTTGTTGTATTACACGGCATAAAATCGTATAATTCTAGCAAACTGCGTGCTGAACTAGCCGCTTGCGTATCGAAACGGAATTAGTGGAACATATTGTTTCCAGATTGGCAATAGTGAAATAAATGTAAACAAATATAATGTGTAATACAATTGTTAATTTCATTTTCTCCGCATCAATTTTCAAAGTTTTGAAATAATCTCCCATGCTGAGATCAATTAATTTTCAAAGTATTTAGCAATTTCTCGAACGTTTAATGGTTTTAATTAATTATTTATTATTTAAATATCACATATAACATTTGTTATACCAACTACGACAAAATTTGCTTAAATGTTCACTTAAATATAGTAAAAAAGATCCAAAGTAGAAAAAAATAGTATAAGGAACTCGTTAATAAGGCTATTATGGCACTCATCTTTTATAAAACTCGTGGCTGTCACCACCAGTTTTTTATATTTAGACTCGTGCTATAACTCACGAGTATTCCACTCGATGCTTTAACCTACTATTTCGTTTGTGCGTGCGTTAGGGTGTAAGAAATTTTTCGAATTATCGAATTTTTGTCGTTCTCTCTAGAAAGTTTCCAATCAATGAGGAAATAATATTAAAAAAATTTAAAAGGTAAAAAATTGGAAAAACATTAACAAAAACGGAACACATGAAATCTTTTTTCTCGAGTGATAAAAATTTTCTCGAAGTTTCTCCTAAAATATATCGTTATCCAGAACTCGCGCCATGAGTAAAATACTCACATCAAGAAGAAAAAACGCATATCTAACACTCTACGTCTTATGCGAAACTGCTGCTTTCTCTAGCTTCATTTTGTGCCCTCATCTTGCCACTCAACTTGGCATTGGTTTGATTGTCGGCGAAGTCAAGTGTGTGTGTTTTTCTCATTGTGCGAGTTCTGGTGGTTTTTTTTTTATGTGAGTGGTTTTCTCATCATGCGAGCTCTGGTAGAACTTTTTTTATGTGACAGTATTTCTCATCAAGCGAGCTATCGGTAATTTACTGCATAACATTTTTTTGTGACCTGATAATAAACCAATTATGTACCAAGATAAATAATATTTCATAAAAACACCTGCAGAAAAATTTTGAATAATATTTTTACTTTGTATAACTGTCCTATTTTGTGCTTTGAACAAATAAAAATTCGACTTTACTAACATTTTTTGAAGGAAAATAGGTAGTGTGAGTAAAATTCTTACGCCCGAGTTCTGAAGTGAAATATTTCGATGCGAGTTATGAAGGGTTAAGTAAAATTTTCTGAAAAGGTCAAATCTGACCTCGAAATTGCAAAGAAATGCACCAATGTGCCGGAAGTTTTTAAAAATCGCTTTTGTCCTTCAGAAGTCTCAAACCTGCAAATTAGTCATTTATTTAAAGCTTGCGAAGAAGATAGTAATTTCAAAATAGAAAATGGAGACATTCTAATAATTAGATATTGTTCATATAGTCGACAAAAATCATTTCAATGTTTTATGGAAAGTAGAAAATTGAACACAATCTACTATGAACTTATTTAATTTTATTTTGTTGCACCGGTCCCAGCAGTCGAAAATTTGTAAAAAAAAATATGTTCAGATTTATGTAGTTTTATGTACTTACTTATATAATATTTTGCTTGCAGAATTCGAATTTGTCATCGGAAAACTGTTGATAGAAAATAATATACTAGTCCAATCAAATGAGATAAAAAGTTGAAAAGCTAAAAATGACAAAGAGCTAAATAATATTTAAAAAAATGTTTATAGGGGATTTCATAACCTCGCAATGCGTTTAGCTAATTTCCAGAGGGACTTCAAGAAATTCAAGAAATTTCTTATTGATTTAAAAAAAATTTTAATTAAATATTTGGAACGACGCCGGTAATGTCTTTTAATATAAAACAAAAATGCTGATACATAGTGCCTATTATGTTTTTAATTTAATTTGAAAACGTTATAAGTAAATTGATAATTTGTACAAAGTTGATAATAAAGTTATCGTATGAATGGAAACATTTCTGATAGCAATTTACATGGCTTGATAGACGGAATATCCAGAGGTAAGAGGCGTTCCATTAAACGCCATTTGCCCGCGAAAGCGGGGATTAATCCGGCGTAATTGGCCGCGGTACAATCTGTGGGGAGTTCCCCTTCAATTAAATTTATTATTATTTATTGTAAATATTCAAGCTGTCGGCGGGTGCGGGCGAGGGCGCGGGCGCGGGCGCTCGACTATGCGGCCTCTCTTTACTTTTTATTATTATCCCTCCGGATCAAGACCCGGCGTAATTTATTTGTTGCTTATCTAATTAAAATACCCTGAATATTTTAAATACTAATTATTTGAAAAATTAACACACTTATCTGTGTGATTTATGTATTAATTAGGTGGGTGATTCTGATTCCCTCATTGTAGCAATGTTAATTAATCAGAGGTTTACTTTAATGGGTACATCAATAATTAACAGTAATTGCTGTATTTTGGTGTGTACCGCGCCTGTTTAAGGCTTCATTGTTTTAATTTCGGTCTTTTTCAATTAAATGTGATCAAAAGATTGCGCCGCGTTTCCAGAAATTAAATCATTAGCATTTCTTTTTAAACTTTATATAGTAAGTACAAATGCTGTATAAAACAAGGATTTCGAGATAATTTGTTTTTTCTGAAAGAGTCCGTAAAATGTGATTTTACTGACTTATTTGTGTATAATTAGTTGCATAACTGCAATGTATAAAAACATTAAAAAAATAAATGTGGTTGGTCAGATTTTTGTGTTTGAAGAAGGGGAGACAAGTACACAATATTTATTTAATGTTCTATACAAATTTCATGTTTTAAATTAATAATTTAAAATTTTTGTAACGAAAAATATACGCCATCTAGTTATGAGACCTACCTGCATTTTTGTAGCATAACTCCAATTTTACCTAATTTCAGGATTTTTAAATGTCTTTAAAATTAATATTAAGCTCTTTCAGAAAAAATATAATATATACCTCGGCACTAAAATGATTTTTTATTACTCGCATGATTATTCTCCTCGGCCTTCGGAGAATAAACTCCATACTCGTAATAAAAAATGCCATTTTTATGACATGGTACATAAAAAAACTATTATCATATACACTTGATTAGTGTTGGTTTTATATTACCATCATCCGGATAAGCAATCTAAATATTGGTTCAATACAGCTCTCCAAACTTGATTATTATTCGCCATATCTTTCAATCTACCTCCAAAAAGACGGTTATCTATCAGAAGATCTGGTATTTTAAATTTTTTAATGTTGAAACTAGAGACTGTAACCAAATGTCCAAAATCATCATTTATTTGGATGATTTTTGACAATTTAAGGAAGTAATTCCCTTCCTAATCTACAAAACCTACTACAAACATTCATGCTTTATACCATTTCACCTCTCTAGCCCCTCAGAAGAAGTGTAAAGGCTGATTTTATCCCATTATATCCCTCCAAATATTGAAAAGTGTAAAAAGTAGTTGGGAAAGTCTCCCCCGAAAACGGTGGGCGATGTGGGAAAATGGAAATCATATTCGGATTCAGGATGTCATTTTACAAAAGAATCAGCAGAAATTTTGTCAGGGCCGATTTTCATGGCGACCAGTGTTTTCACCAACCCCATTTCTACGGTTTTTGACATTTTCACTATGTATGTTAAAAAAAAATTATTTTTATTTTTTCTAATTGAAGAAGATGTATTTTGAGCTGCTTTGAACAAAGTTAAAAATTAAAAGAAGCGTCGCCATTGAGTTTTCTTGCATTTCCTAAATTGCGCAAAAATTAGTACTTTTACGGAGATATAATTTTTGGGGTGCAATATATCGAAAAACTGACAACTGCATCGTATTCTACGGAAAATTTCCGATCGACTACGTGCAGTTGCAATTTTTTTGATCACTTTTAGGAGTAGTAAGTCAAAATACAAAATTTTGGTGAAACTGACGTGTTAAAATTAAAATTGCCAAAAAGAACGGCGCATACGGAGTACGGGGCTGAAATTTTGGGAATCTTCATATTTTGTGGTCATTAATATGTACCTAAATTTTGAGCAAAATCGGAGAACCCACTGTGACATCGACTGCTAAACTGACGTGAAATTGCCCTTTTATTTTCATGAATAACGTGGTAAATCTGGTAAACATTTGCTATTTCTGACAAAAATTTATAGTTTAATGTTACATTAACGATATATTTACATGTAAATTGATCATTTTCCTTGCAATACAAAATAATGGTATCATTTTCAAGTGTCTTCAATTTTTTCCAAAAATTTGAACTTTTCAATCGCTTAGCGCTTTTTTCAAGCAAAGATCAGAAATTTTTTATAATTACGGAAAATTCAAACATCATATCATATTTTATAGACTGAGCAAGGTTCAATTTTGACTCTTTACATCAATTTCAATGTTTTGAATCTTTAAACTTCGCCTGAATATTGAGCGATGTCCCCTCCGTCACCTGATAAAAAATTTTACTCAGTCGGTAATTCCCAGAGAGTTTCTAAAATTATCGAACGAAAATAATTTCACGTAGAAGAATCAGAAATTTTGTGAAATATAAAATAGTAGAAATAATAGAAATATGATTCAATCATAAAAAAAGTACTCTATCTCATGTCGGAAGCACGGCAGTACTTCTGGTTCAAAATTTTCGTTTATGTAACGCTTGGCGTTTATTGGCCCTAGAACACGAATGAGGTATATATGTCGACTATACAATATGGCACCATTACCAGCGTTTGGGGTGTGTGGCGGGTGACGATACAGTCAGGATTTTGCCTTTCTCCAACCAGTCGTCTCACAAAGCACGGCCATCGCTTCGATTCAGGCAAAATCTGCATTCGCCAGAGGAGACGGTAGCTCACCATTCCACATTCAAGCACAGAGATATCAGCCTCGCACAATCAGACAGTACGACCTCTTTCAAAGTCGGTTATTTAGGAATAACTTACTGGGCGCTCTCTTCGAGGCATGTTTAAAGATAGTTACTGATACAAAAATTCCTAACTTAAACCTTATCTAAAAGGAAAACCAGAAATTTATAAATATCCGCACTTCAAATGAAAAGATGTGATTTGCAAAAATCAATAAAACCCACGATCATGGGAATTTACCTTCCAGGTATAAAAAACACAGTTGAAGTCCCAATAATCAACTCTATATGCTTTATGTAATTCTGGAAGATGGATATCCTCTGCTGATGCTATTTGAAAACAAAAAAGCGTTCTCCCTCCTCCTTTCGTAATATCCCGCCGTCGCCAAATCACTTCATTTTCTCATGGCAGCTTTTAGGGCCGATTTCGCTTTCTTCGGTTTAGAGGTTTTCTGTTTCTCAGAGGTCTCCACCGGAGAATTAGCCGCCTTCGGTTTGCGGTTGGTGGCTACGCTTTCTTCTCTCCTGCAGACGCGATCGGAACCTTCTTGGACTTCGACGAACGATAATTATTATTATTATTATTAAATCAGAAAATAAAAAAATTAGGTGCACGCGAATACGTCAGTGCTGATTATGATGTTTTAATTTTAATGCTTTTTCAAGACAAAAAGTCGGCCATATTGGATCCACCATTTTAACTTAGAAAATTTTAACGTCGTATTCATAATCAGCGACTCCAAAAACCTCTCAATCTAGAATTTAAAGAAATTTCATTGAGTTTTTAGCAAGTGCATATAAAACTGCACTAAAATGCAATTATGTAATATGAATATGCATGTGAGGTGGCGCCCATGGTCTTTTGTTTAAAAATTTCCTTCTGTTTTTACGAAGGGAATGCATCGTTCCTCAAGAGCAATGATAATAAAAAAAAAGTATTGAACGTGCTTTACATTTCCAAGAAAAAACAAACTTTTTACGACATAAAAATCGGGTCTCTAGTTATTATAGAAATCACGAAGAATTTTTATTATAACAGCGATTTTCAATTTTTTAGGTATTATTTTCCTCTCCTTAAGATGACTATGAAAATATATTCTATAGGGTTGGTTCAAGTTGGTTGATCTTTATGGCCAAGACAAACGATTAATAACGTTTTGTTCTAGGAAGTCTGTAGTTACATATGTTACCAGTATAAGGTTGCAGATTATCTTGCTGAAAAATTGCCTTTGGATTATCTCGAATAAACGAAGCAGAAAGCATTCCAAGGCTATATCAATAAAACTTGTAAATTTTGTCTCTGACCTCTAAGTCATCTAACCCTGAAACGTCCCTCAGAGTGAAATCAACAAATTTGGATTCGTCGCTAAAGACAATTTCTGCCCATTCATGAATCCAGTCTTGTCTGTCCTGGCACCACTGCAGCCTGTTGATCTTATGTTGAATTGTTAAAGGGAGACGAAAATAAAGACGATGAGAACGCAATCCAAAAGAACATAGCCACGTGCTCATAAAGACTCTATATCCAAATTGCTTACCTAATTTATAGCAATCGCTCATCTTCGTTCTGCCAGATCTCAAATTCCACTATTCCTTAAGATACGATCTTTACATTCTTATGTTATTCTTGGACTTCCATGTCTACGACAAGCTTTTAGGCTTCCTTTCTGTTAATCTCTTCAAATTCCACTGCTAATTTCACGGAGTCCTCGACTTTTACTATAAGCTTCAAGGGAGGCAAATTTAGCAGTATCGCCATTCCCACAATGGATGTGGTTCTCAAAGGGCCCAGAGTACTAAGGCAACCAGCCTCTGGAATGATCCCAGCAAGAATTTGGTTACTGATTTCAGGCCATTACACCACCGCACTATAAACAACCATAGGTCTCTCGACTCTAAGGTGCAATCAATATACCATATAGTATTTCACACCCCATGATTTCCCTGCAGTCCTACAGTTAGGCATAATGAACACTTAGCTCTAGTTGTAATTTGTTCAAAATGAAAATTCCAGGTAAGTTTCCTGTCGAGTGAGACCCCCAAGCACTTCACTTAATTTTTTTAAGCAATCTGAACTGTGGATGTTCTCTTTGTTTTCGAAAAACAACCAGTTTGACTTTTTTTTAGGGTTCACCGGGAGGTTTTCCCCAAGGCCCTATACTATTATAACAATATCGTCCGCAAACCCAGCGTTAGACACTTCTCGCCGTTTAAACCGTTAAGAAAACCATCGACCAAGAGACAGAGCAGAAAAGGAGAAAAAAACCCTGTGGATAGTCTCTATCGACTACGGCCCACCTTCTTGCACCCGCAAGTTCAGACACAATCTCTAGTACCGAGAGCCTTTTAATAACAATTTATTAATCAACATATCTCATTCATTTGTAATACTAGATACCTTATTATTCTTCCAACCACACATCTCTTCCTGTCGTAGGATTTTTCAATGTGTTAGACTACATGGTGGAGAGCTCATTCGCACAATTTCCCTCGTTGATAGGCATATCAGTTTATATGCAGCGAGCTATTTACCAGAGCAGATTTCCGAATATGGTTCTCAATCAAACTTTCTAGTTTCTTCAGGACAAAGGACATTAATGTTATGGTGGTAATTATTTGTAAATATATTTCATAATAACTTTTTTATGGACCAAAGATGAACAAACTTATATATTTTATTACAACAGTTTCACCTTTTATTTCCAAAAGTTTATCAGATTTAATAAATCACCCTACATAACTGAATGGGTTTTACTGATGAAAATCGTAAAAACCAGAAATATTAGATATTGCACAAGGATCGGTCCATGGTATGAAAACCCATAAAAAAATTACAATTCTGTAAAAATTCGCCCCTTCTATCACTCTAATTAAGGTTACCAGATGGTTCATATTGGAGAAAATGCCCCACAAGTCCTACTTCGTTTTTTATAGAGCTGACTAAAAAAGGTCAACTTCACCAAACTCTTATAAACTTATATTAAACGTTTTAATAAAAGTTTAGTCATGACCCCGAAGCGCAATTTTCTTTTTTGGATAAATGTTCCACATTTCCCTCAATAAAATCTGGTCAATTTAATCTCTGAAAAAAATCATGTCTTAACTTATTTGAACAAATTAAAATTCTTTATAATCTTCAAAATACCTATAATCATGTGAGATATATATATACATATAATTTTTAGTTTGTTAGAAATTAGTATTGTTGGTTGCCTACCTTTTGGAATAATATTTAATTTACTCTAGACTAGTTAAAAACCTTTGTATTATTGTATAATATATAAAAACATAAAATCCAATACAAATATTTATGTATGTGAAATAAACATCTATATTTTAAATTTAAATAAACCAAATATAAAAATTGTTATAAAATTTCTTCTTCTTCATAATGGTTTTACTAGTTCCGGTCCTTAGCAGACCATATTTAAAATTTGTCAAAAGAACTAAAATAATGGAACTGCATGTCAATTTGACATTACATGTTATGGCCAGACAGTACATCTCAATTTAGAAAAATGTAACCCACAAGAAACATCCATTTAAAAAACCAGAAATATGTTTGCTACTTGGTAACAATCAGTGCACAATAGGAATACATATCAGCAAATATCTTCTATGTTTAAATATGATCCTTGTTTCTTATCATTATTTGAAATTCTTGAACAATCCAAGACAGTTGACAACATTAAATAGAAGGTAAAAAAATCAACAACTTATGAAACTATATTTTACTTTATTAATAATTATTTTTAAAACATATTTTAACACTTATAAAAAGTGATGTACCTTATAAAAAAATCAAAAGAAGTTAATTGAATTAGTATAAAAACACTCTTAAATTAAATAAATGTAATCTTGCTACGAGTTTGATTGACCTGCCATACATTTAGCTCTTCATACTCTTCTATGCATGCATCCACTTGTTGAGGCTTGTATCCTTTACTAGTACACTTATCCATAACGTCTATTAAGTTCACAACTTTCTTCTCTCCCGCTATCTCTCTTATTAATGCAAATATCTTATCATTTACATTTAATCTAAAAAAAAAGGAAACAAAAAATCAGATTAACCATAAAAAAAAATAGAAAAAGCAACTTTGCAAAGTACAGGGAACCACCTCTTCATACCTCCTAAGATTATAAATTCTCAGAATTGTCTCATCTCACTATGAAACAAACACACATTCACAACACAAAATAAGATAGTATAATAAGTACTAACCTGTGACCTTTAGCTTCAAAGGTTTGGTTCAAGGAGTCTTTGCTCATTTCCATCAAACGGATAGCCTCATTAACATCATCTTTTTCAACAATGTTTGATAATCTCAATTTTGCTAATGCTGTTGATAATCGCAATATTCCTAACAAATTTCTTGCCGACGTAAATGTCATATCTTTAGCATTACGTGCTTCTTTACGTAGCTCGACATAGGCATCTAAAGAAATGAAATTTTTAATATCAAGTTTTCATTTAATGCTTAACAAAAGAAGTAATTTGGTTAAAATGAAAGTGTAAAAGCTAAATCAAACGATTTAAAATAGCAAAAGCTATTCATTTTGCTTAGGTCTAAAATAAGCATAGACAGAAAAATTTCTTACCCACAATGAAATCCGTCATTTCTTCTGGAATGACTGGTTCCTTAAGCTTACACAAAGCAATATATTTACGCATAACTGACATGTCCAAAGATTGTACTTCTGTGGGTGGCTGTTGACAATGTTGATGGACATAAGTGATATGTTTCGCAAGTTTTAGATCTTTATCTCGATCAGCCTTATCTTGAATTAACCAGAGCAAATCAAAACGAGAGAGAAGTGCGGCTGGTAGTTGAATATTTTGCTCAACTGTCCTTTTTGGATTGTAACGACCATAAGCAGGATTGGCAGCAGCCAATATGGAAACACGAGCATTCAAACAGGTCATAATACCAGCCTATAAAAAAAATACATTAACTATGCTTACTTTGAAAACTTTTTTCATAAAAATTATTTAATTTGAAAATAAATAATAAAACATTATATTTCCCCAATAACACGTTTGTTAAACTTTGCCAGCCTTCTCGATCCTTGTCCAATAGAAACATTATAAAACAGTTCTTGCAGAGTTGCCTTATATCATACACTATGCATCCAGTACTAATTTTCAGAGTATACTGTGAGTGCAAAGTGTGCAATGTAATAAAATCAATAATTTAAATTTATCTGAATTCTAAATAATACATCTTATATGCAGCTTCAAAAACAATTCAAATTAATTTCATCACTTTGTGATCTTTTACACAAATATACTAATAAAAGATCACATCTTTGAAAATAAAAATAAACATAAATAGTAAGGACTGAAGAGTACAGTCAGACTTGAAAAGTCTATAAAAATGGAAATGGAGAATCATTTTAGACAATATTAATTTGAAAATTGTAATACTTCATTAATATTACCAGTTTCAAAATAGAATATTAGTTACAGCAAGTGCGTTATATCTAGCTTTCTGACCGTGCATCTTCCGACTACTCTTCCGTTCATTCCCTGCGATGCATATCAGAAGCACGCTACTCCACAAGTAATTAGTGTTTACAAAAAATGTTTTGACATTAAAGAAAAGCGCCTGCAAGTCACTGATTCCTTATATTTCAAAAGCACCACTCAGCACTTCCCTCACGATTACCGAGTGCACATCATATCCTCAGATTAAAGATTTTTTTATTATTTCAAAGAACATTTGCATCATAATTTTTACATCCCGTCTAATATTGCATAGATAAAAATGAATTTTGATATTATCGAATAAATTCCAATAGTTCTTGTTAAAACAGTTCAATGTATAAAGCAATAAATAAAAAAAATATGAAAATTTCTACTTTACATACTCTTTTAAACCCAAATTAATTTCATGTCCATAATTGTATAATGCCTTACTTTAATGAACCATATTAACTACAAAATGTACAGAGCCAGTATCTTATAACAATGCTTTGATGAAAATTTTATAATGATAACAAGCAATATGAAAGTTGTTTCATTTCTTAAAAACTCGCACTTTTATTTTTTCTAAAATTTATTGATGTTACTATACCTTTGCAATACTGATAGTTTGTTGTTCCATAACTTCATGAATAGCAGTACGATCACCATCAGCCATTTTATCAAATTCGTCAATGCAGCAAACACCTTGATCAGCTAAAACAAGTGCTCCACCTTCCAACATCATTTCTCCAGTCATTGGATCTTTCATAACAGCGGCTGTTAAACCAACACCAGAAGAGCCCCTCCCAGTTGTATATTGACCTGTGAAGATAAAAAAAATTAATGTTATACTTTCTTTAATTAAAAAAAAATCTTCAGCAATATGTGATATCTACAAAATCAGTGCACATCAGGATTTCCTGATACACAAATAGAATCTTCAATTTTGAAAAATTTAAATGAACCATAAACAAATAGTAGTTAATTAAAACATAAAAAGTAAAATCACTTACTTCTTGGAGCTAAACGATCAATATATCCCAACATTTGAGATTTTGCAACACCAGGATCGCCCATAAGACAAATGTTAATATTTCCACGGATCTTCATTCCATCGGGTCTTTTATCAACACCACCCACCATTAGCAAAAGCAAAGCTTTTTTAACATCTAAATGACCATAGATTTCAGGAGCCAAGGACATAGCCAATTTTGTGTAAAAATTTTCTTCAGATAAACTTTGGACTTCTTCAGGAGTTAGGCTAGTAGATGCAGATTCATCCTCAGCAGCTTTATTCAAAGATACTATACGCTACACGACAATATAAATTAAATTTAAAATTTTTTTGATGCTATTATTACTTACATGTGCTTCCAAGTAAGTTTCTGATAATAATCCTCCACTAATTTGCCGAAATCCGGTACGTATAAGAGGCAAAAATATTCCAGTCACAGCAATATGATCTCCAGGAAGAGCATTACGAGTGACTTCACCCCTACAGAATATTGTAAGAGAACGTGGAATATGTCCAACAGGAACTTGATCGCTCTATTACAAATTTCACAAATATATGAAAAACTATTATTTAATTTGCTTATATGCGTAATAATAAATATGTAAAAAAAACAAAACAAAATTTACACTTACATGTTCTTGTATTCTGACTTCCTGAAATTTGATGAATTTGGATCCCCTGGTTTGAAGATACAATCTACCTCCAGATTTATTAATACGGCAGGTGTCACTAGGACACATTGTAACTGGCATGAAACTGAGTGAATTTACAGGCTGATATGTTTCGGAGCCACATTGATCACAAGTATATGTAGCAACACACATCATGGGCTTTACTTCAGTAGAACGCGTAACAATTCCTCTAACGGTTACTAATTTTCCCACATGTTCGGCTTTAACATCTCTGATTGGTTGTACTTTGCTTATACTACTATCTTTGAAGTAAATTTCACTATTCAAAAAGAAAAAAAATATTAATAGATCTTTTTCTATTTTACTTATTTAAATATATTGATTAAAGAATTTAATAAACGTTCCTGGAAAATTTTCCATTCATAATTCTTATAAATTTCCAAACATTTCATGCTTTAAGCAGCATGTAATATATATACAACAAAATCAACTTATGAACACATATAAACATAATTAGCACGCATTTGTCAAATACAAATTCTGCTGTTGGAGGACGTGGTGTACCGTATGTAGCCAAAATGGTCGTGACACGCATATGGTTATATTTATACCCATTCTCAAGTTATTTTGCCTGTGGTATAATACGCAATTTCTTATTAACTCAAACATGATTAATACAAAAATTTTATAAATGTAGAATACAATTTTGTTTAAAATAATAAAATTATGCTTACAATCTTCTCATTAGTTCTGGTGGAAATTGATTATTGCTCTCCCTGGCCTCGTTAGGTTGTCTCATCCTATTTTCCATCATCATCCTATGCTCAATGTAAACATCAAGTGTATCTTTAGCAACAACATCTCTTTCTTTAAAGGTTGGTAAAATTTCCTGCACAATCTCCGATACTAAATTACTATACCGCCTGGTATTATTTTTAATTGCTTCGGCTAGCTCCTCACTAAAGTCATGCAGATCATCGAGTTCAACATACATAGCTATCTGCTCGCGATGAGCTAGTTTAGTTAATTGTTCGGAATATTTAAAATGTTTACTGCCAGATGCATCTTGTGTACAAAATTCCATAAAGAAAGTCTTCAAAGACTCTAAAATTGTTGAGGTTAAGGATGTACTATTATAAAAATATTGATAATTTCCTACCTCTGTCTTTATCGTAATTCCTTCGATTCATTATGATCACTTTATTAACGAAAATAACAAGAAAAATGAAGCACAAAATTGAGAACTCTTCACAAGTAATGGAGGGATGATGGTTTATGGATAGCGGCAATTTTGGCGCCAAATAATAAAGAAGTGCGCATGCCTATCCAACGGTCATTTAACTATCAGCAGTTCTCAAAATTTCTAAATGAAGGAAAATCCGTCGTTACCATTTAAATAATACAAAATTATAAAGAATAAATATAATGATGATAATGATTTTGGTGTTTCAAGATTAAATAACCTGAAGTGGACTCCACTCGACTTTCCGCACACTTTGTATTAATTAAATAGCAAAATATTTGTTTGTTCATAATATAAATTAGTTGATGTTTAATTAGATATTATTTAAAGATTGTTTTCGTAAACTAATGAGGTAATATCAAAAATATCAAATTGCTAATATCTCGTTTAATTTTATAAATAAATGAAGGGCGATTTTTCTCAAAATAACTAACGATCTTTCTTTTTTGGTTTATAAATTGTGTACCAATTTGAACCCAGTTGAGTGAAGCATTTGGGTACTATCATGGTAACAAGATCCGCACATACGCACATACCTATAATACACTAGAAAAAGGAGATAGTAATGACTATCAACATTTATCTATCCTACCAGTTATTTCCAAAATTTATGAGAAGCTTTTGTACAAACAAATTACTATTTATATTGAAGATAAAAGACCTTTTGTCAAAATGTCAGTTCTGTTTTCGAATGAGAAGATCTACTTCATATGCAGTCTTAGCTTTTACCAATGAAATCAAAGGTTTTGAAACTGGCATGCATGTAACAACATTCTTTCTTAACCCCAGCAAATTTGCATTTGCCACGAGATTCTCATTCGTAAACTGTACTTTTACAACTTTCATCCTTGTAGTTGCCGACTATTATCCTTATATCTGAAAGACAACAAATAGTGTCAATTAATAATATATCTTCTCTGGTGAGAAGAAGAAATGCATTTCTTATTCATTGAGTCCATATAACCAATTGTGCTAAAGGCCGAAAATCAAATCTCATTATTAATGTCAAATTCATAGGTAACTTCATTATATTTTTAGTGCGTCTTTCGTGATTGATGTCATAGAATTTCCAGCCAATAGCAGTTTTGTTGCTATGTTTTGTATCTGCGCTTCACCCTGTGCCATAACAACTTGTTTACATTATTACTGATTGTTACGAATGGCTCTTAATGTTTAAGTAAACCTTAAACGTGCAACATTATAAACTGAAGTGCACCTGGAATCTGCGCGACTCGAGACATACATCTAAAGATCGGAAGGTATTTATTTTATTTTCTATTTTTATTGAATTTATTTTAAACAGACCTTTTTTGTTTAATTATTATTTAATTTGTTTGATTTTTATGATATGATAATTTTCATTGCACCAGAAATAACGTTAACATAACTTTAAAAAAATAAGATTGTATGAAACCCTTTAAAATAATGTATCTACGAGAAATTAAAAAGAAAATTACATTTTTTTTATTTTTTCATTTCGATTAATTTATTTTACATGTATTTCGGGCACTATGGGTCCATAAACGTAGCTTAAATGTGCCCCAAATACATGTATAAGCAGTAAAATAAATTAATCGAAGTGGAATAATAAAAACATGCATTTTTCTTTTTAATTTCTCATTTATAACTTCGATAATCACTCAATTCGATTTTTTAACCAATTAATTTTTAAATCCGCCGCTTTTTAAATATTGTGCCAACCGTTTTTAACATTTTACATGTGGTAATACTGAACATATTTGAACTGAAGTTACTTCAAATCACTGGTACCTAGATGTAATGTATTTATCATATTTTAATTTTTTCTATTATAATTTAAGTTTCAGTATAACTTTTCTAAATAATTTCAATTGCAGATTGACAAATTTGTACATTTATGTTTTTTGGTTAACGTTTTTTTTACGTTCCTTAAAAAATAAATACCTTAAAGAAAATAAGAAAAAACGTAGACTTTTTAAAAAATAAATTTAAAAATATTTATATAGCAATTTTACTTCTCCTAATTGTTTTTTATATATTTTTAGGTTATTTTTATAGGTTAGGGTTAGATTAGAACTTTCAACAAAGTTATCTGTGATAAAAAATGGAACAATTTTTGAGGCTCCCGTATGAATTAAAAGAATATATTTTGGGTTTCTTAAATCCAATTGATATTTATATGTTCTCTAATGTTTGTGAGGAAGTTAAAACCATTTACTACAGCAAATTAAACCAGTAAGTAGATTGTCATTATATTATTTATTCTTAGTTTTATTATTCCGGCAAAATTCTAATTCATGTTAATTGTGTTTTCTGAAAAATATTACAAAACTTTAATTCGCTAAGGATTAAATGCGTCTGAAATGTATATATCAACAATTATACTGTATAAAAGCCGAACTCTTACGTTATTAAATCAAATATATTTCTTAAAGAATGACTTAATTCTCAGTGGTCAGGCTATAAATGAAGAATAGCTTTTTAAATACAAATTTAATTTAATATATGTTAGATCAGTTTAATAAAATATATGAGGTATAATTGAGTTCATCAAAGAAAACCGGTGTGGTAAGAGAGAGGACAGCAAGCAAACCACATAAGTTATAGGCGCAGACTAATGATATTATGAAGGATCACATTATTTGTGCTCCCTTGCTAATTGTTTGGTTTTTGTGTAGCATTTGATGTGTGCGGGCTGACGCGCTTATTTATCTGTAATTAAAAGCGACGGATACTAATGAACTAATATAAACAAGATGCCATATGCGAACACTCCAAATCAATATAATTTTTAAAATGACATCACTATAAAGTGGTCATAATATGGTTGGAATATTGTATTTTTAGCGACCCTTAACATAATTTGTACGATGATGGATGTATCTGTTAAGCGGCACCACAAAAATAAGGACGATAAGCAATGGATTCTGCATATTTTAATATAAAGATCCTGTTATATTATGAACTGTGGTAACATTCCTCAGACCATTTTTCTTTCCTGAATCGCAGAGTTTGAAGTCATGTTTTTGACCATAAAGCAGGATATGTTGCACAAATTAAATTTTTATTTGATATGCCCACAAGATTTCCTTCAAAATTGCTACAAAACACAAATATAAGTTTTCATAAAATCTTGCAAAACCAATGGGATTATACAAAGGACAATTGTTACTTTTGGTGCCCGGGATTACAATACATGTTGCAGTAAAAGTGTTGAAACATATAATCAAATTACGAGATGATACATATAAATTAAAATATTAGTCCAGAAAATAAATATATTGTAGAGTGCATGAAATATATGAGAATTTTTTACTTCAAAGCTTCGTTAGAAGTAATTGGTAGGTAAACATACTAAAAGTACTCGCCACTAGGTGGCGAGCAGGGAAGGGGGAGAAGATCCCATTTTTCGGTTTTTCAATTGTATCTTGGAAACGGTGAACTCTAGAAAATTATGTTCTATATAAAAATGAAAGCTAATTAAATTTCCTATAAAATTGTTTACATACATATTTGTTGAACTTCCAACGATTTACGAGATATACATTATTCAAATCGGTAATTTTAGAAAAAAAAGTATTTTTACCTCACTTTTTGTCAAACATTTGGATTTACCCCCTACCCACAGTTGTACTTGGTGGTACGTCCGGATTGCTTGCTTCAGTTGCAGGAAGAGTCAAGAGATTAGGCTTATGTTTGCAATTAAAATAAATGATTTGTAGCGAAAATCTTGAGGAAATTTTCGGTAGCTTGAGTGCCATACCATGAGAGAGAGTACTCATTACCCCAAGTGTCTCGATGAAGTCAGGGGAAGAAGAAGCACTATTAAATACCTCAGCTGCATGTTGTTTGATTTTCTCTTTCAAATAACCACATTACGGTTGTCTTGATGGTCATATCTGACTACATGCCAGACCAGTATTGGTCATTCCTTCTCATGGTAAAGTAGTCTTCGTTGATGGACTTATCGTACTCCTCCTTCTCCAAATTTTATAGATATCAGTAATTTGTTTTAGTTCAAAGAATTTAATGAGGAAGGTTCCGAGAGAAAATTTGATGTAATGGTGTTGATGCATGTATCCTCTTCTTTCGAGAGATTGACTTCATCTAATATCATGTTTGACAAGGTATTTCCAACAAGAAAATGAGTCTGCATTACTCTGGCAAAGGCTTGTCCATTCAGCATTTTTTTCACTGATAATAGAGCATAAATAGTGAATACAATTTCTTTCAAACAAGATCCCATAATGAGATATCCTATACACCTCAAAAATGACATCAACAGATGAAAGCCGCTGAGCTGCAACACAACTTTTTTTTTCAATAACATATATCTCGAAAACCATTGGAAATTCAACAAATATGTATGTAAACAATTTTATAGGAAATTTAATTAGCTTTCATTTTTATTTAGAACATTTTTCTAGAGTCCACTGTTTCCAAAATATAATCGAAAAATCAAAAAATAGATCTTGTGCCCCTCCTCCCACCTTATGCTCACCTCCCAGGAGCTTTTAGTACGTTTACCTAGTAACTACTCCTAACTAAACCCTGAAATCAAAAACTCGCATATTTCATGTACTCTATACACCCCTTTTTTTTAAGCATTCATTGACTGGACTATATCATTATTAATGATTTCTCTATATGATTTTAGCTATTTGGACTTATCCATGGATCTTCGATTGAATCTAACCATTATGAGAAATATATTTCAGCAAAAGTTGTTCATTTCCAATGTAACTACTTTAAACATAAATGGCATTTATTGGATTCCAGCATATGAACTAGTTGCCTTTCTAAGGAGAATGCGAAATTTAGAGACAGTGTATGCCCTTGGAACTAAACTAGAGATGAAGAATCTGTCAGAAAAGAAGTTACGTATTCCGCAGAATACTGAAAATGTAAGTATCATCATCTAGTCACAGACTAAAATACTGTCCTACTTACTCACCCTTCCTGAATACCAATAAAACTCTCCTAAATGTTTTACGATTGTTTCATTGGTGTATGTGAATAACAAATGTCTGTTTCTATTTTAATATGCAATTTCTTTTAACCCACCCTCTTTCAGGAAAGCATCACATTTTGTGTTCACTTTTATTCTTAAAGAAATTGTGAATGTGGCAAATTATTATTTTTATATTATAAATTTTTTATCTGAAAAAAAATGAGAATACTTTGATAATTTCAAGTCCCAGAAAAACTGGCTTTTTGATGTTTGAGCAATTGTATAGAAAACAATTTTGATATTCTATTAAAGTAATTCTAATTAAAATTTATTTTGGTTAAATAGAAGTCAAGATGTTGATATAAATGATAAAATGTTTAAATTATCGGTGAAAAACAAATAGACCTTGTAATATACTAATTCGAGTAGTAAATGGTGTTGAAAACCATTGGGAATGGTGCATAGACAATCAAACTTATAATTTGAACAATTGCATAAATTTAGCAATTCTTGTAATGAAATATTTTTATAGAATTAAATATTTATTTTATAGTAAAATAATTTTTTAAGGTTACAGTGACAAAAGTTATAATATAATCTGAGTTGCAACTTCTGCCCACTTTGAATTGTTTGTGCCACACCGGCCCCACTCTTTCCATTGTAACCTTAAGAGATGATTTCAATTGGTAACCGCATCAAATCATTATGCACAATCTGTTCCTAATTCTATTTCTAGCATATCCGGTATACTTTTATTAATTGTTTTTTTTTAACATTTGTAGATTAAAGCGGTCTAAAATTACGACTCTGATTATAATAATGTAACTATTTACAATTTCATTTAAATTAAAATACAGAAAACGAAGACAACAAAATTATTTTACTATAATTTACAAAATGTAATAAATGAACTTTGACAAAATGAGAATCATTAAATTTATTTATTTTATTTCCAGTTGTTAGAAATATATATTTCTAAAAACAAAGTTACATTATGCAATGGCAATTTTAAAACGGAAAGATTGGTAATTAATTATTTTCATTTAAAAAACTTAATTTATTTTATATTCAAATTTTGAAGCTATATGGATGTTCTTGTGAACCAATACTTACCAAATATTCATTTCACATAAACGATATATACTGGATAAATGAAATTCTTTCATATGTCAATATAGATTCATGTGATGTGAAAGATAATCATAAGAGGATAAACGATTCTAAAATGCGAAGAGAAATAACTTATAGAGAAATAATGGGTAAGTATTTTTATAGATATTAAACAAAATTTTGGATACATGAATTTATTACTATTTTTTACTTGAGAACAAAATCAAATTAAGTACACTTTAACAGCAATTATGAATAATTGTTTAATTAGTCCGCATTTAACAAATTTCTGTGTTTCTGTTTTTAACTAACAATATAATAAATTCATAGATACATATCCATCATACATGTTAATCTCTAGAAGAGTGAGCAAACTTTTTTAACCTTGTCCTTAATTATTTCTAACTACAATTTTTAAAATCTCTTTCCATTCACTTCTACCCTTTACATACTTTGCAACCATTTATATACACCATACCTGATAAATTCTTTTATTTAATCCACCACATTTATTCATTTCTTCCTCACTCTCTCTTATTACCTTTCCAGTTATTTCTTCTTGAGCAATAATTTTGTAATATCTCTCCACTGCTAACATCTTCCAAGTTGGCCTAACCCTCTGTAATACCCCTTAAATGTCCATTATAAACGAGCAAAACTTTCATTGTCAGTTTCGAATGATTATTGCATTCAACTGCTATTAATAATGAAAACATTGCTTTAAATAATATTTAGCAGATTATGATATAATAAAAGCTGTATATTAAGAATGAATTACCTTTTGTTTTAGAAAATCCATTACAAACTCCTGAAGAGGTTTTTAGAGAAATGAGTGAAATACATGAATTAACACTTCGAAACCCAAACAGGTAAGACACACAGAAATAAAAAATTCATTATCATTTCAATTTGCACTTTTTTTTTAGAGAAATCATTAAAAACACTATAATAAGACCAGACTACTTTACCTATTTGAAAAGATTGAAGAAGCTCTATATTGATGTGATTATTAATTATTCATCGCAATTTCTCAAAGTAGTAAGTAAATGTTGTAGATATTATTAAAACAAAAGCACAATTTAAACATTGCAATTATTAAAAACACATGTAGAACAAAAATCTCCTGTTTGAAAATATGAACATGTTGGTTGTTTAAGAATACTACTACTAATGCACAGATTTTTCAGCTCTTTACCAAATGTACTGAATTGGAAACTTTACGGATTTGTGACCAAGGTGCTGCATTCCAATTAGCATTTTTAAAATATACAAAAGTACTTCAAGAATTAAGGTAATATCATTGATTATTAAGTCAATAATAAAAGATTTGAAAAATGAAAATTGTGCTTAGAATTTTAATTATATAGGTATTTAATTTCAAGCTCAAATTCTTATTAAAACTTGTTTTATTAATTTTTTTTTTTTAACCAAATAATATATCATCGACAATCCAGCAACATCCCATAACTCATATTTCTTCAACTTTACAAGAGAATAAAAAAATCAATTGCAATAATGCGTACAAACGAGGTTCACTTTATCTCATATTCAATGAGAGAAAGCAACATCACAAAAAAATGAGTTACTTAATGTTGCTGTTTTGACAACGATATATTTGCTTTTATATATATATGTCTTTGTTTTATTTTAGTTTTGTAGGAAAGGGAAATTTCCAAATTGACAGACTGCTTATGGATTTAACAGAAAATAAACATATACAATTAAAAAGAATTTTCTTAAAATTTGATAAATTTGCCAAGCTTTCAGTTACATATTTATCAAAATTCCTAGCCAGACATAGGCAATTAGTATGTTTTGTGATACAATGTGATATGCCAAAAACTACTGTACAACAGATACAAAAGATATTTGATGAAAATAAAAGACATGTGCAATGTTTCTACAAAATCTACGATAATACATGCATAGTCCGTAATTCTATTCCTCTTATGCATTTAGATTTAGTTAATTCCTATTTGATTATTTAAATTTTGCGTTGTTTTGTTAATAAAATGTTATGTTTTTTGTTTTTGTTACACCAATTATTTAATTGTAAAACTTCCATTGTTTAATAAAGCCTTTCCTTATTCCATAAGGGTGTCCATTTTTTCCTAATTGTGAATTTAATACTCTGGATACAAAAACTTCAATGGCATTACAGTAAACCAGTGGCGATGCGATATAGTAAGAATGATATGTTTAGATTAATAATACCTATTAAGTTAATAACTTGAAAAAAGGCACCATTTAAATAATAACGTTGAGGTTACCAAAATCTAAAACTATCAGAACTTAGGTGTGACGCAGATCTAATTTTAATAACATCAGCAATGAGGCTATCGTGCCAACACAAGCTGCAGGGCTTATCACGGTTCTAAAGCCAAAACAGTTTGTGATATTCAATGAATTAGCATTAATTTTAAATTTAACAAGCTCAGACAAGGGTAACATCTTCCATTCGCTGTTTCATCACCCCATTCTATTTCCCACTCCTTAAGAATTTATGCTTCAACCCGACCTCCAAATCTTTTGAGACTTTCATCATTATCTGGTTCTCCAAAGTTTTGAAATGATCCATCTTTCCAGCATCCAAAGTTTCACAAATTTTACACAACTTATCCCTTAATCCAACTTTAGAAGACTCTTTGGTCCCCCATTATTCCAGAAGTCACCAGCATTCGGCTTCTTAATGATTCAGAAAGTTCTTTGAATTCAAACTCCACAGTATCCACCAACAGTTCATGCCGAATTGTTCTGGAAACTTCAATGGATACCCTGCTTTCCTCTTAAAATTCTTCTATTATCGTACTCGAATTCATTAGCCTACTTTCATATTTCCAAAACCATCTGACAATTTCCTCTTGATCCTTCTAGAATCCTCCATTAAATTATCTTGCAAAATTCAAGAAGTTTCCATCGATAATTACTTTGGGCTTCTAGAACTTTCTGCAAGTAATTTTCCGAGGTTCTTGTGCTTTACATTACTTTGCCTTCTAATGTTCTAGAATTCTCCATTGCATTGTCTTTAAACATTACTAAATTAAATTCTAAAATTACTTGACAATTCTTCATCGAATATTCTAAATTGCTCTGGTTTTCTAAAGAGAAAACAAATATTCTATGAATCCTCTATATGGGGGACTTTCTTTTATCCATTGTAGACTAGGAATTTCCACGCATCAGTTACTTTCTTGTTGTCAAAGGTAAGATGGCTATTTTACCTGATGTTAGGACTGTAGATAGATAATGCTTCAAATGATGTCCTTAGATAATCAAATCCATGTTTGATACCGGAATTAGATGAATTTCTCTTCTTACTATTGTCAGAGGGAGCAGTCAGAATCACAGAACAATATAATTTTAAGCTCCTTGGAGGAGTTGAAGAATTATATCAAAGTTAACTGTGTGAGTACAACTACAAGGGGCTAAACAGTAAGACTGAAGTGAAATCGAATCCAAAAGAAAAATGGCTCCCGGAAAATAAGTCTTCACATTAATTTCAGAACAAAAAAAGAATATAAATAAAAGATACAGCGAGCGAACTGTATTAAATATCTGAAAAACAGTGGGATTACAGTATCATTCATCTTTCCAAAAAGATTAAACCTTTTTGTGTCTGCAAGCAAAGCATGAGAAGGTGCTCAACTGTTAAATTTTTGGGAAGGATGACTGGATGCAATTTCGAAAAATTTGTGTTGGAAGAACAATATAGACCCATTGGTTTGGTTGATATAAGCATTCTCTCAATACAAAAATCAAACTGCACAGAAAAAGATGCAGTAGAAGATACTTCCCACTTTTCTACAGCCCAGAATTTATAGCGGATTTGTAAGACTTTTCTGAAAACACTTGGTCTTGGAATGCGCTCAACTGTATCCAGAATTTCTCGCCAACTACAATGTACGCAAATTACAGTTGAAATAAGATCAAAATGATATTTTTCTAAGTAGGTATAAATTTTTCTATGCTTTTTAAAACTTTAAAATATATTGTAAAGTGCTAAGAGTTCTAAAGAATTAAACAACCTTTAATGTGACTTTCATTTCTCAATTCCTTGTTTTGAATTTAGCTATTACTGCACAATATATGTCTACGATTGTTTAATGACAAAATTCAAGAATCCATTTCGTGCAATAAACGTATTCCTCTTTAAAACATTGAAATTTAAGAAAATAGACTTGGTAGCTTAATAAAATTCTATGTACAAGTGAAAGTTTATATTTCATAAGAAACACTCAACATATAAAAGAATCCACGTTCGAAATAAATTATATTTCCCACAAAATATAAGCATAACTGTAAACAAGTGTTTCCTTTCTAATCATCTTTGTTGTTTGTGACTTTGCCACCACGAATACGGCCAGTTCTGCGAGCAGCAATAAGACCAACTTTACGACCAGCAGATGTTCCTCTTTTAACAGTGGAAGCTTTACCAATATGTTGATGGTTACCACCACCATGAGGATGCTCAACAGGGTTCATAGCAACACCACGTACTTTAGGCCAGCAGTTGCGCTTAGCCTTATATTTGTGATATGCACGACCGGCCTTCAAGATAGGTTTGTCAATACGACCACCACCGGCAACAATACCTGAAAATAATTTTTTTTAAATTAAATAATGAAATTTTTATACAAAAAAAGTAATATAAAGGAAATGTTTTAAATCAGAAAGAGCCTCTAGATGGTTTCTTTTTCATTATTTCTCAGATAATGTAGGTAAGATATCTAGAATCATCATTTTGATAATATAGATTAAAATAACAATGCAATATGTCAAAAGACCTTTGAAGGCTTCTTTTAATTATTAATACAAGTTTACATACGATTGTTTAAGTTAGCAGTAAATTACAAAGCATGCACATTATGACTAGAGCAGTTTGGTTTGCTTCGTCTTGAAAATAAGAAGTCTACTTACCAACCATGGCCCTGTTATTGGATGGAATTACTTTCTTTGCACCAGAAGGCAATTTAACCCTAGTTTTTTTCGTATCGTGATTATGTGCAATAACAGTGGCATAATTTCCAGAAGCACGAGCTAAACGACCACGATCTCCAGTTTTTTCTTCTAAATTGCATACAATTGTACCCTCAGGCATAGCTCCAACGGGTAACACGTTACCTAATAAAAATTAAAAAAATTGTTAATATCAAAATATAATTAAAGAAGAAATGGTAAAAAATCAATTTAAAACAGACAAGTCTGTCATCGATATGGTGCAACAACCAAAACATCATTCAAAAGTGATTTTATGATTTATTTTTGAAAGCCCAAAAACTTGTAATTCTGATTTAAATGATTCTTAACCAAAACTGTTATTATAAGAATAAAAATTTGTGCACATCATAACTGTCACTTTCAGGAAATGTTGGTCTGCATTGATTTAAAAAAAGAAATACAAATAAATTATAGAATGTGAAATGGTAGTCCAAATATAAATTATCCACCATTTCAATATAACTAAATTTTAATCCATTTACTTACCAATTTGCAAATTGGCCCTCTTTCCGCAATACAAAAATTGACCGGTGTACATGCCTTCTGGCGCAATAAACAATTCTTTCCTAGTTTTGAATTTGTACGTGTCCCTGAAGTGTACTACAGCTAAAGGAGCACCACGGCCAGGATCGTGAACAATGTCTTTCACAACCCCCTTGATATATCCATGCCGTTCTGCATAGTCCATGGAACGTAATTTAGGTGCTCCCTTCCTCCTTTTCGTGTGGGATTTGAAAACAGATCCCGCACCTTTACGTTGTGCACGAATTACACGTCCCATCTTGGAATGACTGCAAATAAAACAAATGAATTACCTTTTCTGAAATTTGCCTATGTGTAAACATAACACATAACCTACACAACAAAAAAATTAATGTATTTAAGACTAATAAACAAAAATATATCCGAAAGAATATTTATAAAAGATTAAAGGATGTATATACATTAATTTAATTAATGGATGAGCAGAAATTACATGAGTATTTAAAGATTTTTTGTGAAAAGTTGTACTCCGACTTACCGTGCTTACAAATGACAGTTGAAAAAGAAACTCGACAACCAACTTCATGTTGTTCCTAAGAGTTGATCTCAGTGCTTCCACCTATTATCAGAGAAAATCCCCAAATAAAATAAAATTTGCTTTTGTATTTATTTATTCCTATTATTGCAATAGAAGAAATAGAAGTTTTGTTTTTCTGAAATTATATTGGAAATATCTTTAAAAACATAATTGTTTTGTCTGATTTAGCACCAAAATGATAATTTTAAAATTTCATTCTACTCATGTAATTTTTGCCAGTAATACTTTGTAGATCTTAAAAAAATATTTTCGTATCTAATTTGAACGTACATTTATTATTAAACATGGTTAATAGTCTAGTAAAATTCGTATTTTCTTTCAGACAAAATCTTCATAGTTTTTACTCAATCCTAGAGAAAAAGAATAGAGAATGAAGAATCAATCTTCATTTTCCTAATTTTTAATTTACATAATAAAGTTTTAGTGGTTTGTTTCCTTTCTTTTCTGAAATGAGTACATTATTTTTCATATCAAGCATTTTATTTGTCCCCAGTTTTAGGAATACAGAGGGCCGATTCTCTGTTGCGGAAAGTTTAAAATCACGTAGCCCATTCAAACATGCCCTTAATCTATGGATTGGTTCCTTTTCCATGAACGCCGGCTAATTATTATTATGATTGGCGCTATTTGTATAATAGAAAAAGAAATTTAGCCTCTACCCACTTAACTTCTTCGAAAATTGAAAGAAAGCAACCAATTTTTCAGCATATACTAAAGTAAAATTGAACTTTCACCCAGTCCAATTATTTTTTTTGTCGATTATTTTGACGCTATAAAATAAGATAAACAATTTTTTTGAAAATTTTCGTTGCAATTTTTTTATGCACATTGATGAGGAATACTTTAAAAAAATATTTTTGGTATTATTTTTCCAAAAGTCTAATTAGATTTCGAGTTATCACGAAAAATTACTTCAATGCTTGATAATTCCTGCAATTTTAGTCAAGTAGCTGAAAGGATTTAAAATTACGTAAGTGCAATCGGAAATATTGTCGATGATTATGGTTGACCTTACCAATATTTGGGAAAAATCCACACCCAACAAAGGAAAAAACTAAGTAGGTAGTTGTTTTGTGATATTCCATAAATGAATTATGTGCGTACCGGACTAATTTTTATTACTACTCTAATTTATGACGCACCATAAAATAAAACTTTTAATACGAAAATAAAAATTAAAAGAAAACAATAATAATAACAAACAGTAATATTTGCACATCCCAAATTTAATATTAATTAAATGGTTAACTAATTAATTAACACAAGAAAACTACATATATAACCAATTGACTTCAGATTTGGACATAATGTGCTTTGTTAACAAAAAATCACTCCGCCATTTTTTTAAACACTTTGCGCAGTTAGAAATCATAATTTTAGACCTGGAAGTTTAATTTTGAACAGATTGTATTAAAAACTACAAAGATTAAGTTTAAAGTATTAAAAAACGTTTATTTAGTTGATAAAAAAAACAATTAACAATACAGTCATAAATATATATGCATTATTTATATTATACAAAATCTTTCTTATTCAAATTTTAAAACAATTGAACAAATTTCAGTCAAGGGACTTCTAGATTTGAAGTCCTTTTCTTTCTCTTCAGTTTTTAGAAAATCTGCTAAATGCTTCAGTACATACATTATAAAAATTATGTTTTACAATATTTTTCAACATCTGTCTCACAATATAATAAAATATTTTTAAATTTTATTCATACACTCTGTAAAGCAAAATAAATAAAATAAGTTATAGCAATAAAAAAATTTTGTTATTGACTTACTTTCGTCTTCAATGTTTGATTTTAATTTATAATAATTAAAAAATTTACATTTATAATCTTCGGTTATTCAATTTTTGTAGTTTAAACAACTACTTATAAAAGGGTCAGAAATACTGCATCAAGTTTTCCCATTTATAAACGTAAAAGATCTTCAATATTTTCATCGATAAAATTCCCTGGGATACACAAAGTTTCCACAAGGTTAAATAAATAGTACTTGAGATAATAATAATAATCTATCTTAAGGTCATTTCTATTTCTAACTTCTTCTAACAAAAATACTTCTGTAAAGCTATTTCGATTTAAATTATTCTTACAAAATATATAAGACACTATATCACCAGATTTAAAATGTCCCTTTTGAATTTCATTTATCCGTTTTGCTAGAATTATATGCGGAAGCTGATTTTCTTCAGAAAATAAATTAGGATCATTAGATAATCTTGTTTTTATCAAAAAATCTTCCAGAGGGTGTTTATCGATTGTATATACTATATTTTGTAGATGTTCAAAAATATCATTCAAGCATGTTTCTGGACTTTCAAACATTTTTTGCAATAAAAATTCTTCTACTCCATTAAATAATTTAGGACTATCTCTTTGAGTTATGTTCTTACAAGTTATAGATTTAGTTAATATGCCATTGTTAGATTTTATTTCAAGTGCTGCATATTTTTCTTTTTCTAATAGAAGGAACTTATTAAAAATTCCTTCCAATTGTAATTTAATGTAACTATATTTGATATTAATTTTTTCTAAAATGATTAGGGCAATTTCAGTTGCAACTTCGTAAGTTTCCATATTCATTTTAACCATCACACAATCTGTATCTCCATATATTACATCATATCCCAAATTTTCAATTGTATTTATAGTATCTTGTATGATTTCTCTTCCATTTTCGGTAATATTATTTGCTAATTCTATATTATTAAAACGATAATTAGAATTTGTTATGCATTCAAAAATTAAATTTGATATTAATTTTAATGCTGTTTCTTGTATTTCGTCATTTTTATATTTCATTGTTGTTTTAAGGTCCTTTAATTCAGAAATCAATTTCGGCAAAATCTTTGGGTTGTCATCAGTCAAACACATATCATATTCTTGTATGATATTTAGGTAAAATGTTTCAAAATTAAATTGTAAAACAAATTGGTTGTAAAATCCTGTTATAGGATTCAAGACTAAATTGTCTTCAAAATCATTTTTAATGGAATAATTTTTGTCAGGTAAGATGTAGTTATTTGAATGAAATGTATCTAAAAGAAGGGATTCTACGCAATCTGCTACATTATCCAATAGTGTTTTGGACATCAGATTACCTAAAAATAAAGACATGTTCATTTTATATTTTTGTTTTATTTTATCGTTCTAATTTAAAAAGCACAAGAATAAAATAATATTTCGCCAACGTCACAACTTTTTTTTGTATCAATGTATAGGAGTGGTATGTATGAAAAGTCAAATTTTTGTAATGCAAATTGCTTTGTTTGCCTATAAATTATTTTTGTCTACAAACATATTTCATCAATAAGTAAAGAGGAATTTTTAGCCTATAAACAAATAAGTCTGTTTTCAATAAGTTATTAGTCATTTGATTTACAGAGCAAAAAATGTGCGAAGATATTTATAATAATAAATGTAACTTAATAACTTTTAGCAAGAAACTAAGGCCTATTTTGACATCAGATCTAATTTGCAACATAACAAATCTTGTAATTTCTTATAACTATTGTTCGAGGCGAGACTAGCTGCGTATAGGTTACAGATAAACGAACACACTTTTAACCTTCGAACTCCCAGTCAGGGAATAACAAGTGTGCTGCATGAGGAACAAACTCTAATGATGAGGTTGGACTTCATGAAGGATTACTGTCGTCAAACTATCTTTGATATAATAATGTTATGAGACGAGTGGACAAACAAAAAATATCCGGCAGCGGCAAAAGGAACTATCTGGTATGCGGATGTGTCAAAAGCCAAAATTGTACCGGAGCCGGGATATATGAGAGCAAACCTCAGGGGAAGCAGTTAATGCTATTCCTGGGCAAATATGCCTCTGTATTCCAAGCAGAGGTGGTCGCCATTGAATGGTACTCCAGGAACATAATAGAATTGGTACTGTATTCTAATGCACCGATAACTATCATGTCTGGCAGTCACGCGGCATTGGGGGTGCTCAGATCGCCTGCAATAAGCCCCAAACTGGTGCTGTGCTGCAAAAGCAGTCCAGAGGCATTGACCATGAACAATAGAGTGTGCCTGTGGTCTAGGTATCAAAAGATCAGAGAGTAAAAGTTAACGTTTGGATGCATCAGCTTGTGAAAACCGGAACCAAAGGAACTTTTATAGTACCAGAACCCATTTTTTGGGAAAAGAAATAATCCGTAGCAAACCAGTAACAGTGCACGCAATCCAGTGGAAAACTGTCAAAGAATGAGTCACACAAGATTTTTCCTAACATGACCAACAGGAATTACCCAAATTGGGATATCACATATGAGTCGAATTAAACTTCGAAGGTTTACAGGACCAATAATTGGAGACTATGACCTGAACAAGCACATGTATAGAATGGGAATACAGAAAGATCCCCTATGCCGCAGATGTTTGGAAGACGAAGAAACTTCAAAACATATTCTGTGTGAATGTGAGGCATACAGAATGCAGCGCAGAGCCCAATTGGATAAAAACAAACTTGGCCAGGAAGAGCTCAAAAAATCCCTTGGTAAAAGCTACTGGACTTCATTGAAGAAACAGGGCTGCTGAAGGAGTAAGACACGAGAGGTACACAATAGGAAGATTATAATCGCAGTTCAGAGATGCCAGACGTACCACCTCAAAAGAAAAAAAGTAACTACCATTCACATATGATTCATATCTGTTTTAAATAATTGAACCAAGTTGATGTAAAAGGAAGTAACAATTATGGTGATGACATTATTTCAGTCTTAAACTTAATTTTAATAGTATTAAAGTAGAAAAACACAATATTCTTACCTGTAATGTTTGTTATTTGCAGAAAAATTGGAATAACATTTAATTTTACCATTAATTTTAAAACAGAACTTGTATTCTTCACATGAATATTAACATCCTTCACTATATTCAAAAGTGAATTGAACATATTTTTAGGATCAACAGTCTCTACACTTTTATCTTTTAAAATCAAATCAGACAGCATTTTTAAATCAGTTGATCTAAAATCTCCTAAAACTTTTGATGCAGTATCAAGATCACAAACTAATCGTCCAGTAAATATATTTTTTCTTATCGCTGGAAACGGACATTTAAAATTAAATTTTAATCTTGACAATCGATTTGAATTAATCTTTTGTAAATGTGAAGTCAAAATATTGCTTGACTTTCCAAATAAATCGTAACCAATTATAAAATCTGGATCCAGTTGTCCTAAGTATTTAACAAAATCAGCGAGAAGTTCAGCATCATTTTCTAATTTTACAATTGGAGTTTTAAAATAAGCTTCATTAATTAGTTTAGGAAAGGTTTGATCTTCTGGTTTTGTTAACACTAAAAAACAGAATTAAGTGATCAATGGCAAAGATATTTAAAAAAAAACATGTAATATTTTAAAATTAAATAAATAGAAAAAATGTGATTGGTGTAGAAAAAATTTTTTGAGGATATTATTAGAAATAAACATGAAGTTTCAATGTTTTAAATATATAATGTTTAGATTATTTGAAAAATAGTTGAATTTAATTAAAGATTAATTATTGTTTTTCCACATTACTGATTTTGGATTGTTTTGATCTGTTTAAAAATTCATCATAGCCGAAAATGAACACTGCGTGATATAAAAGAAAGTAGTTTTGATCAACCCTCAGTTAAAATGTTTTCATATGATTATTTCTAAAATATACATTAGAATGATTTACCATACCACCAGTTTTGGATATATCTCTGTTCCTTTTCAAGTTTACAAGAAGTATATCTCTAAAAACAATCATTACTATACTGAACTCCATTATTGAGTGTTATCCACGCTCTGTTGCTAATAAACAGGCATCAGGACTTGATTGCTCAGTTTTTATTAAAATTGAAATTATTTTCAACTTAACTATAAAAAAAAACATTTCTAGAATAGAATAAAAGTTATGCCTATCTTTTAGAAAGAACTAGTTGTAGCTTTCTTGGAAATAACCCATAATTCTTTATATAACCAATTTGAAAACCATAGATCAAAATCCAGCAAAGGTTTATTTACCAATAACAATGGAAATATCGGCCTCATGTCATAGTGCATAGCATTTTTGCTTTCCAGATTCAAATCCTGGATAGGAGCTTTTCACAAAAAGGCCACTACTTTTATTCTCGTGCAGCCACATTATGTATTTTACACCATAGTTCTGATAAAAGAGAGTTAATACTTGATACACTGTTCTCTTCTTGCAACATATAAAAACCAGTTATTACAATTCATTGTCAGCTTGCAAACTAAGATTTTTATGATCTTGCAACCTTATTTTATTTTCTATTTTGTTTTAGCTTGTTCAAAATCTGAATTTTATTCATGATTATTTCATTTTAATTTCTATATTATAGTTTTATTCTGTATGAAATATGAGAATGCAATGCACTATGCCACAAGGCTTGATTAAAATAGCTGATTGGAATTATAATTAAACTAGTTTTTCTTTGAGATTAAAACGATATTTAACCCAAGACATTACATTCAATAAAAATAACTTACTTACATGTTAAAGCATTTTTAGGAATTTCAGTATATGAATTTTCTTGAATATTATACATTGCATTAATAGCAGATAAAAGAACGATAGAGTCTTTATATGTCAAAATATTAAGAGCAAGAATGTTCAAATCAGGAATTGGTAGCAGATTATTGGATTTTGTTATATTTGTAGGATCCTCCACAATTATTTCTACTTCCATTTGTGAGTAGGTTGGTTCCTTACTTGTTTGAAAGTTTTTTATTTCTAACCAACATGGACCCTTCAATTTTTGTTCAAGCATAAAAGATTGCACATTTGATATGTTGGTTTGAAGTACATGTGAAAATGATTTAAATTTAACATTAGGATTTAAAACCATTTTGTTCTAAAAATTTATCTAACATTAATTACGATTATTTAAAAATTTGGAGAATTACAGGCTTCCAACTAAAATTGAAGAAGTTTATTTTATTTAAATTGGAAATGTAATCCATTTTGTCAGACAAAAATAAATTCAAAATATATACCATATATATTATACAAGGTTCTAAAATGGCGACTTAAATAAAAAGTTTGAGTACCTAAAATCTGTAAATGTAATCTTGTAACATGTTACAACAAGCCCCAAGATTTTGTTGCAAGTAACCCTGTAGTGTAATTTTTCACATATATCAAGATAACTATTAAATTAATTTACTAATTGTAAAAACCATTATGCAACATCAAAATAACAACTAAAATTATACAAAAGTAAATTTTTAGTTGCCTTGATAGAACAGTGGCTACGGCGAGATCCGGTAGCGCTAAATAGAGGCAAAATTGAGTTAAAAAAATAGTTAATATAGTTAGTGAACAATCAGGCTTTGCAGTATCGCCTACAGTTTTCCTTTTGGTACTTGATATCTGAACTTAACTGATAAAAACGATAAAATCGCACGGAAAAGCAATATTTTGCAGTTATTTTCGCAAAGTGCTCATGAAATTTTGATCAGAATGATATAAAAACATTCTATGTATGACCTCCAAACTTTTTATTTAAATTGCCATTTCAGAACCGTGTATATGCATGATGATGAACAAGTTTTTCTTTTTATTTTAAAAACACAAGATGATTTTTTCCTAGTTTAAATACAGAACCTAATATGGAAATGGATTTGATATTTACATCTATGTAGTAAAAAAATTGTTTAATTGGAAGTCTGTTGGTATTCTTGTTGCATTTGATATACTTACTGTATATTCAACTTCTACGAATTCATTTTCATGACCAGGGATATTTTTGTAAAATGCATTTAATTTGGTTGATGTTGTTATGTTATGTATGTCGACATTGAATTCTCTAGAAAATTCTTCTTTAATATCATGAAAGTTTTGTTTTTCTTCTTCCTGAACCTAGAAATATTTTAAAAACAAAATGAGTTCGTACTGACTGTGATTTAGATATAAATAATAATAAAGCAGTAAATATGTGCATAATTTTTTCAAAAATAGAAATAGCTACCAATATATTAAATTGTTATAGGGATAATATATCTCTGTAAATAATTTTATAACTATATTTTGAAACTGTTGACATAATATTACATTAATGTTATTTTACAATTACAGGCTAATTCCGCACTGAAACATCTAGGTGTCACAATGTGGACATTAGGAGTATACTTGAAATAAAAATATTTTTGACATATTCAGATTCTAAGAAGACTTTATCGGCAAAAAACAGAAAGGAACGAAACCCAGATTTGACTTGGGTTACCTAGATGTTGTGTGGAATTCGCCTAATCAAAATATCACTACTGCAAAAATAGTATATTGGGTAAATTTTTATCAGAACCATGAAGGCAAGGAAAGATTAAACAAATTCTGACAAAAGGATTCACGGTCAAACTAAGAAACCTTTGGTAATTTACAGAATATTTATCTCCTTTGCTTAGTGTTTTCTCACTCTCACATCTAGTAATTGAAATCATATTAGTTAACTGTACTTACAGATTTTTGAGGGTACAAATAACACTTTTGAGTTACATTCTTTACTACAACTGCACAACTGTTGTAATTGTTTTCTTGCTTAGAAAAAGTTTTACCAAAAAATACAATTATTCCTTGTTGGCTACTTTCATCTTCGCAAATATCCAACCAAAAGACTGTAAAAGTCTAAAAGTTTAAAAAAATAAAGAAGGAATCTTGGATGTTTTATAAAATAATTACATACCTCGCTTTCTTCTGAACTAGATACTGATAAGTCCTCTGAATTTAAGGAATCTGGTGTTTTATTTTCATATGATATTTCCTAAAATATATAATTATGAAAAAAAATTTTTTTTTTTTCATTACACTCTTCCAAAAAAGATTTTTAAACCAAAATAACATTTCATAAACTTTCAGGACGCAAATTTTATCTAATTATTACATAAAAAATAATAACTTACCATTTCTTCAACAGTTTCATCTTGTTCTAAACAAAACTTGACTGAAGATTGAATATTTTGTTCATTATTTTTTACTTTATTTGGATTAATAAAGTTATACAAAATTTCAACATTTTCGGTTATTCCACATTGTTCAGAAAAATATTTATTTTCTGTTTCTCTTGAATTAAAAAAGTTATACAAACTTTCAACATTTTCAGTTATTCCACATTGTTCAGGAGAATATTCATTTTCTGTTTCTCTTGAATTAAAGATGTTATACAAAACTTCAACATTTTCAGTTATACCATTTTCTTGATGGAAATTAACATACACTTCATTTGACTGAATAGGGTTATGTAAAGTTTTAACATGTTCATTTATCTTTCTTTGTTCATAGGAATCAACATTTTCTTCAATATTTTTTGCTTCTTTTGATTGAATTATATTAAACAAAAAATCAACACCTTCAGTTATTCCGATTGGTTGTAGAGAATGAGCATTCTGTTTTATATTTTCAGGTACACTTGGGTAAACATTTTTTCCTATATTTTCAGATCCAACTGAGTAACTATCATTAGTAAACATTTCATAATCTTGAGTGATACTGCTTGAAGACAAGATCGTCTGACTTAATAGGTTTTCAGAAACACTTTCTAATTCTTTATTCTCAAGAATAAGTTCATATTTTTCATTGACTGCGTCCCATGTCTCTGATAGCTTTTGACAAAAATTATTATAAATTTGTTTTGAATTAATATATAAATGTAATTGAGAAGATCAAAGTAAAAATATACGTACGTTATGTCACGGCAGGCCGCATGTGGTCCTTGAAGGCCTTTTATTTATGCAACAAGCAGAGGCATTTTGTAAATATAGGAGCAATTAGAGAAAAAAGTTCGTTCCTCAAAGCGGCCCGCGTGCAATTTGAGTTTGAAACCATTGCATCATGTCATTTTTTCAATGTGAGCAAAATTCCAAGAAGCTTATTTTAGACTTATCATTAATTCTTATCTGTCTCATATAAACTTTTAGGATATCCCTCAGAATCAAAGTCACTAATAAAGTTTGTTATGTTAGGTATTCAGGATAATTTTAATGAAAATCACACTCAGTGTGCAGATTATATTAAAACAAAATAATTGGTTTTTCATTTTTAAATTGCCATGATTTTTTGTCTCCCTTATGAAAAAAAAATGACAAAATATTTGAAAAAACTCATTTTCCATCACTTATAAATATAAGCGTTGTTTGGCCAAAATATGTAAATTTGACCTTTAATCGGGTAATAAAAGTTGGCTGCTTCACAGATAAAAAGGGGAGTCGAAAAAATGGTTTTTCCCATTTTGGCGGTAAAAGTGTGAGATATGATCTAAAAAAAGAACTTCGTTGTGGAGTACTACGGAAAATTTCCTATCTATTACAAGTTTTCCAATAAGAAGTAGCATTTTTTTATCAATTTTCAAAGTTTTTAACATTTTGGTAGGCTTTTGAGAAAATGTTTGAAACATGTAAAAAAGGAAATTTTAATGATAGTAGTCAAAGATTATTGTAATTTTGCCCTTTTAAAAACATAATGCATTATATGGTACATATAAATGAAAATTATAAAACATACCATTTCTTCTTCCAATTTTGCATCACATTTATCTTGTTTTGGGCTGCAACTAGCCAGGGATTCAACTTCAGTTGACATGTTTTGATCTGAAACACTTTCTTCTGATTGTGTTTCATATAAAGGTACTAATGGTTTCATTGGATCAATAAGATCATAATCAAGTTCTATTGAATCCATATCCATTTTTTATAATTACTTTTTCCTGGAAAGAATTAATAGTTATACATACTTACATTGTATTTAAGTTGAGTTGCTCAGCTGCAATTTCATCACAAGTAGTTGCAATACAACAAAACATTTGATTGTGCATTTTGGGGCATACATAACAGCTCAAGAGCTCCAGGTAGATTATCACTACTCTAAGTAGTACTTTCCCATCAAACTTGAATACAGAAATTTGAGTCAAACTGGGACATATTAATTCATTATGACTTTATGCACTAGAGCAGAGATATTCTATAGCAAATTAAAAGTAGAATTGAGTTTCCCTCTAAGTTAGCACATATCTGTTTTCTTTTCATGTTTGTATTACTGAACTTTGTAAAATCAAGAACATAATTTTTTCTAACAGTCATGCAATTATCAATGCATTGCCTCAGCTTTGGTCAGTAAGATTTAGAAAAAAAGAGACAATTTGATTAATAACAATTGAAGAACATAGAATTTATGCTTTCATCAGATTTACTTAAGTTCTTTTAAATCCAAAGTAAAATGTAATTCCAACTTAGAAGCACGAAAGAGAAGTTATGCTAAGTTCAAGTTCATGTTTGCTTAGTTTTTGATAGTCTATCCAAATCTTGAAGTCAAAATCTTAAAATTCTTAAACAAGAAAGCATACGCACACCTGGATCGATTTAATACAATCATACCATAAAATAATTTATGAAAAATTTAAATTCATTTTCTGCATAAAAGCTTAAATATATTTTTAATGAATTTTTTTACATTTTTTTATAAAATTTTTATTTTTACAATTTTATTTATGCATTAAACAAGTTTTCAAAGCTTAAACTTTCAGAGTGGCTGTAAAGTACAAAAATCAAAAAAAATGGTATAGTCTTAAGAGTACATAGGTATAAGGCACAAAAATATACATTTTGATTTGAGTTTTAAAATTTATCCAACTCCATAAAATTTGGACAGAGTAGAAGACTACAAATTTTTAATAAGATGGTATTACATTTTGTTAACTAAAAATATATATCTTTTATGTAAAGATTTAGTTAGTTTCTTGTAATTTGAAAAATTCAGTGGATTTAGAAAAGTTTTAAAACTCATGTTCTCAATTGTACCATTTATCTTAATTTCAACCGTTACTAATGTTTATATCTTAACCTCAAAACACAAATCTTTAAAAATCAAAATTAAGATTAATATATAGCACTGCAATAGCAATACCGAGCATATAAAATAATAAAAAAACATTACCTGTAATATAGTAGTAAAATATGAAATTGACAGTTTTTTAGGGCTAGTTTATTTCATAAAGAAATAATTCCCGCTCAATTATAAAGAAAGAATACGTTTATTATTTACCACGTGTGTATTTCCCCACCATATTTCAAATACCTTATCCAACTTTATCAACAACGTTGCCAGATGAAATCACAGTTGAAAGCAGTTGCTAGATTTCACCAAATAGTTTTATGTGTTTGTTTTAAAAAATCTAGTGAAGACATAAATGATGTTAACATTGCTGCCCCATATTTGAATTGTTTGTTCAACATTAAAAAGCGTCCCCCAAAATGATCCATACTAGACAAAATGTCCAACATTTGACAAAGTGTCCCAATTTAAAGGTTCTTACAGTTTACAGTTTTGTAGTAGTTTTGAGGGAGCTAGCGACAGAATGATCTGAAATTTTTAAACTACCTGTCAGCTGTAAAAAAAAAACATAGCTGAAGTCCCAATAAGCAACGCTATATGCTTTAGGTACACTCAGAAAGCAGCTATGAAAAACTGGTGTTGTATTTACTCAGCCAAATTTTGTAAATTTTTATACTATGAGTTTCATAGGCCATTGGTCCTTGCATGGTCTGTATCTTTTTAGAAAAGCCCCTATGTGCATACCTGTCCATTGTACGAAATTTACTTTTAAACTATGCAAGAATCAATGGCCTATAGGAAAGGTAGTTTCAAAATTTACAAAATTTGGCTAAATAAATGTAACTCCAGTTTTTCATAGCCGTAATCCGGGTTGTACCAAAAGCATATAGCGTTGCTTATTGGGAAGCAATTTAAAGTTTAGTAAAAAAGTTTTTAAAATGTATGTGATCGTCCAGAAGAATTTTAATAGTTTCTAACAAGCTTTTTATATATTCAATCACCAGATGTTTAATCATATTCCAAAAAAGTTCCTCATTCAATCATTTCCGGCAGTATAAATAGACGAAAAGTTCTGGCAACTCGATGGGAGAGTCGGCTGAGAGTTCTAGAAGTTTGCATTATGACATGATGGATGATTCTAGAACGATAAAGAAGGAATCCTAGGAAGACACATGAAAGGGGACCGACCAAAAGATTTGGCAGGTGAACTAGCTTAAAGTTCAGGAATGGAATTTGAAGAATTTCCAGAGAAGTTTGGAACTTCGGAGAATGAATCGATGGAAGGCTCTGGAACCTTGAGAAAGAGCTTGGAGAGTGTATCGATTGGGGTTTTTGGAAAAGTTCGGAAAGAACTATTGGTGGGTGCTGTGCATTTTGATTTGGAAGAGCATTCGAGATCATTTGAAAGCAAATTACTGGTGGCTTCCGGGGCTTCGGGGGATCAAGCGAGCATGATAAAATATTCTGGAATATTAGTGAACCAAGAAGTTGAAGTTCCAGAAGGTTCGAATGCTGGAATGAGGGATGAACGATCATTCGAATCGAGTAAAAAGTCTGAGCTTTGAAAGTTGGAAGAGTAGGTAATTCCAAAACGTGGGGGAACCAGGCAATGGAAGTTTCGAGAAATTTGGAGGTTGTATGGAAGTAGAGATTTCCTATAATAGAAACGTAAATTGGAAAGCTATATCTCGAAGATAACTTGACAGGACACTAATATAAATTTATAGGAAATCTTAGATCTGGTTTATCACAAGGCTCCACTCTGATTATTGTACTCTTCTTCAAATTACTTGTCTACTTAAATATTCCCGAAGCAAAAATATCTGTCCATGAAGAAAATTGATTTTATCAAATAAGGTAGTTTTTATTAAAAGAAAAACTCAAAACAATATTTGTCCAAGATTCGCAGCGGCATTTAACTTTGTAATAGTTGTGGTAGGATGTTTGGAAGTATTTTAATTTGTTTTCCCAACTTAAAGTTGTATATTTGTTCGTGTAATCATGTACCTTTTTTGTTTTTGTTGACATTTTTAAGCGTTGGAAGATCTTGAACATTTAATCGATTTTTAAAATGTAATTCCAAAAGTACAAATATTGGTACAAAAAATATAATTTGTAAACTGTAAAATTATTTATCTAATTTAAAGAATTAGTGGCATTTTTTCTGTTATATCAGAAAATTCAGTTATATAATTAAATTTATAAAAGAAGTATATACTGCAGAAACTGAAAGCAAATTCATACAATTCAACAAATTAATTCAAGAAATATATTTGATATATTTATTTTCTCTAATGATTCTTCATTACAAGAGTTTTAATACATTAATTTAATTAGTCTTAACTTATATCTCAATAGTTTCCATACTCTTAAGAGTCATCAACTTCCATATATTCATCCTCTCTTACATCTTTCTTCTTTTCTGAAGATTTGTTGTAAACAGTTTCAAGAGGAAGAATCTCTACACCATTCATGATGGATGGTTGGTCAGTCAATGATTGATTATATTCTAATCCAAGAACTTCTTTATAGCCCCCGTGAGATAATACTCTCAATAATGTTTGAGCGGTTAGGCAACAAACATCCTGCTGCTCCAAACTCATTTCTTCATGAATGCTTCGATTGCTCTTCTTACAGGGATCCACGATTCCAGAAGATCCAGGTAAGAATAATCCAGATGCTAATAGCTGAAACACCCTTCTGAAGGCTTTATTGATTGGAAGGGCTTCATGATTCGAATTATTCATAGAAGCAAAATGAGCCAATAAATCAATCATCCAATTACTTAAACACTTCAATCCATCAAATCGACTTTGGATGTCACGAAGTAGTCTGATTAAAACTTTAATTGAGAGATGGTTAACATTGTTTTCAAACCATTGGTACTGGTAAACTGTATATAAATGATTCAGCATAATTTTATTGTTCAAAATATTACGTCGGAAAGAGGTTACCAGAATGTTCACAGTTGCAAAACTATTTGCAACTTCAATACGCATTTTATTGATATTGCACGTTACAGACTTTCCTTCTTCAGCCATTTCACTTTGCGTCAAAACCTCGAGATCCTGTTGCAGTTTGTTTGCAAGAGCTTGGACGGCTTCCTTTGAAGGAAGAATGTTTAAAATAACAACAATAGCGGCTACATTATGCCCTTTAAGCATGGTATCTTTTTTATAGGATCCTACTTGCCACACCTCTTCCAATCGAAATGAATTCGAATTTCCAGAAGATACCATCAAATTATCCAAAATAACCTGTATATTCCCTACCAATTTTGAAATAGCAACTTTTTCCTCTAAAGTGGGTATCAAATCACTATTCCTTCTGAGAAGGGCTTGCGTAAAATCGCTTTCGTCAGGCCCAGGTGTCACTCCTGGAAATGTCGTTTCGGCCAAGGTTAAGTCAAAAGGATACCTTTTGGGAAAGATTTTAGATTTGTTCGATTTTCTGCTGCCACGTCGACGCATTCCGCTGCTTTGCATTCCACTCGCTTCACCATGTGCCATTTTAAGATATTTATATATTTTATAAACACTTTTTCTCGAATTACTGCCAACAATGACGTTCTGGTCAATAAGAAAATAAAAGGAGTAACTAGATCTTATGTATCCAGCAACGTTGTGATGATATATTATAATGCAGCGCTGCCAAAATTATCAGATTTTTAGAAAAAAACATAACATTTATTTTGAGTAGTGTTATACAGTCGTCGTGGATATGGAACCCTTTTTCTTTGTCTCTCAGGAAAAATTGATGACTTTTTTTATATTTTTGTATATCTTTCCTCCACTAATTAATATCCTCACCTTTCCAAAATTAAAGTCATTTCTTACTATTTACACAAACTTTATTTTTACAAATATTTATTTAATTAAAAATTATATTAAAATCAATGATTATATTAATATTTTATTTTCTATCAGAATTGACCAAGATTTATTAAAATTTTTGTTAAAAATCTGATAATTATGTGATGACTGGCAACACTGTTATCCAATTAAATCCAACAAATAAAGAAATCAAATAAATTTGAAATCAAACAGAAATCGAGACAGTAGACCGCCCATTGATCTATTCAAGATGTTTGGGAAATTTAAAAAATATCAGAATATATTATATTCGCACAATTTGAAATATATATTCTGATATATTTAGGAGGTATTTAAAATATCCACAGACGGCCATTTTAAAACATAAAAAAGGTGCCAAATGCATTTTCAGTGCATGCAACCTTTCGTACAAACGCTGAACTGACGTTTAGTTAAAGGGAACTTCGATTGTGATTATAAAATGCTCTCTTTTTAAACTTTACTTTAATGCCATCATTATACTAAAGTGAATTTTAGTTAAAAGTACACTTAGTGCTGGATTATGAAACCGGCCCTTAGTAAAATAATTAAAAGATGATTTCAAAAACATTTATTTATTACATTTCGTAATACACATTACGTACACGTATATTTTTACAGTAAAGTAAACACCAAATTTTCAAATTTCCTCTTCAAGCAGCATGTTCATTTTTCTCTTCGTTTTGTTGGTGTTGTTTAATTTATGCTACTTTCGCATTTTCCTTCATGATATTCATGTGAAGCATCCTTTAGAAAATCGAAATCCAATCCGATAAATTGCATCTATGTAATCGATTTTTTATGTTTGGATAATTTAGGTTATACATTCTTTTTCCATTTCACTTGAGTTTGAAGAGGTGTTCTTGCAGTTCAAAATTCTATATGTACTTCCGCTTTTGTCTTCCCTCTTACTGATTTTTGGAAATATTTGGAACATTGGGAACAATTTTGGATATCTTCCAATGGTATAAAAGTTGATAACTCCAGCCATAATTCATTTAAAACATTTTTGTAACATCCATTGATTTCTTTTCGAGATTTTCTTTTAATGGAATTAATCTTCGCATTTTATAATGTGACGTTTGGAATTATACAAATGTCAAAAATAATATGAGGGTATTAAGTCATTAAAAGAAATCCTTAAAATATCAACGAAAATCACTAAAACAGTAATAAATAAACTTTAGCCAAAGAAGTCAACCTTCATACCATTAGAAGATATCCATAATACCATCTTTCTGTTCCAATGATGTTTTAACGAACTGCAGTGTTTTGTACGTTTTCAAAATGAACTAAACAAATTCTAACAAAACCAACTTGATTTTAATTAGCGCCAACTAGAATTTAATTTCTGCTTAAAACGCTATAAATACCATAGTTACTTCCGAAAATCCATACGCAAATCCATTGCCAACTAGGTAGCAAAATATTATGTCAGTATTAACAAAAAGAAATTTTTAACTGTCTCAAACGTTAAAAATTCGCATTTTGGAAAGAAATTGATTAGAAGGGACTACAGTAATTTCAACTTCATTGATTTCAAAGAAATTTATGGAGCCATGTTTTAAATATTTGTCTAAAATTTCTTAAAGTACAAATGGATATTTTCTAGATAGATATTTTAAAACGAGACAAGATGATTGGTAAATGGAAACACAAATTTAAATAGTTCAAGGGAAGATCTCGATTATAGCCTAATTTTTCACAATTATGTGTTAGTTCACAGTTATTTTCAATGACAGGTTCAAATTTGCTTATTATTTAATTTGATAATTTTGATAATATTTATTGTTCTACTACACTTGCCACAAGACAAAGATATAAGTGAATTAATAACTACAGTACAAATAAAACAAGATAGAATTGAAGATTAAAATGACAATTCCAGTTATTTTCATCATTTATTTTTAATGTTTTTCTTCTCAAGCTCACTTTTTATGAATAGGCAATGAATTCCAACAATTCTGCTATCTCACTAAAATTTGAATATGGATTACTTTGAATAACAGATCTTCGCATCTCTCTTGAGTATAATATGTATCCATCACCATTTTATTTTAATTTATTTTTCTTCTCCTTGGTAGTCGGAATTGCAATATTTCCACCAGGTATTGGGACGTTTGCAGGTAATTCTTATGAATCAGCGAAAGGAGGCCTTTAATAAAAATCTTGTTCACAAATGGATACATTATTTATATTTATTTATTTTTTGAAAATGTTTTGGTTTATGTTATCGATGAAGCTGTCACAATACTTCAACAATTAAAAATAATTGCATATGAGATGATTTCTTCCTTTTATTCTTGCTCTGGCAATAAACAAATGGCCGTGGAAAAAGATTTTTTGCCTTGAGAATCATGATTCTTCTACTTTAGGTTCTTGCTAGCCAATACATTTTTTCAGTTGACTGAAAAAATATATTGGCTGACAAGAACCAAAAGTAGAAAAACCATGATGAGACAGACAACACCTCCTTCCTGAATATTTATATATTATTTGGAGACTTCTTCATATTCAACGAACATTGGTTATAGTTATGCTAAAAAAGTTTGATTGATGTAGGAAAAATTATACGTACAATATGAATGCAAACTTACTTCCGTTGATTCCTGTCATTTTTTCGGTCCTAACGATCCTTGAATGAAGCATGAATTAATGAACGAATTCACAAATTATATGATATAATTAATCATGAGTGGTGGTGATACTTTTATTGACGATGAGACGAAGGAAACTTCTGCCGCAATTTATTTACTTGTTGGATTTAGAGAAATTGTTTTGGCTTTGAGGAATTATAAGGAGATTAATGGAATCATACTTTTAATTAATAATTTAATTATTCAAACGTAATAATGATGTTTTTTGCACATTAAATAAAACATTATTACTAATATGCTTTCGACTTTGTTATATCGTTGACATTATTTAAACCGTAGCCGACGTTGATTATTATTAAGCAAAGCCGCCTATTATGACAAAGATGAATTTGTATAACTTCCTAATAGATTCCACAGACTATACACATCGCTGACTCCCATGTTGCCATTTCAACCACCGTTGCAGTTTTTTGTATGCATATCTTGCGGCACCTATCTCCTTCAAGCGGTACTAAAATGAAAATGAGGGAAAATAAGAAAATCCCCATTACACAAATATCCAGAATGATTAATGATTTTTTAGGAAAATGAAATGATAAAATTTCATAATTTTACTAAGCGTGATTTAGCCGCAAAATGACACGGTCGATGATGATTTTATTAGGATTTATTTTTGTTAAAACGGAACCCTAAAAACATATTACTGCCAAACACAAAATTTATGAAATTAAAATACGTCACACTGTATACATAGCACTAATTTTAGTTAATGCTAGTAATTAAAAAAAAATAAAAATAAAACTTTTATATTTATAAAAGATTTTTCTTTATTTCATATGGTTAATATACATATATGTATATTTTTATAACAACAAAGTAAATGCCAAATCTTTGTTGGTGTGGATTAAGGTCTGCTTCTTTTTCATTTTCTTTCATGATCTTCATTTTTTATAAAATCGAAATTCGATCCGATAAATCGCTTCCACATAATTTTTGTTTGGATAATGTTGGTTATTCATTCTCTTCCAGTTTCACTCGAGTTTGAAGAGGTTTTTGCAGCTCAAAAGACATTCACTTCCATTTTTGTCATCTCTTTTAAGAATTTTTGGGATTACTTGGAACATTGCGAGCTATTTTGGACATTTTCCAATGGTATAAAAGTAAATATCTCCAGCCGTAATTTATTTATTACATTTTTGCAACATCCATTGATTTCTTTTCGAAAGTTTCTTTTAAAGGAATTAATTTTCACATTTTATATTTTGACGTTAGCAATTGTTATATAAATGTCAAAAATAAAATGGAAAGATTAAATCCATTAAAAAATCCTTAAAATATAAATGGAAATCGCTAAAATAGTAATGAATAAACTATGGCCAAAAGAATCAATTTTCGTACCATTAGAAGATATCCATGATAGTATCTTAGGGTTCTAGCAACGCTTTAACGAATTGCACCGTTTATGTACGTTTTCAACTTGAAGTTGACACCGTTATCACTAAACAAATTCAAACAAAATCAATATGATTTTAATTAGCGCCAACTAGAGTTTGTTTAATTCTATCTTAAAATGCTATAGGTACCACAGATACTTCCGAAAATCCTTACGCAAATTCACTGCCTACTGGACAGCAAAACACTAACTATGTCATCATTAAGAAAACGTTATTTTAGCTGTAATATTCTAATTTAGAATAATGTGTAATTTAAATAAATTGAAAATTATTCACACCCAGTGTCGAACCCCGAAAACGTTATAGTACATTTATCTGCCAAGCAAATCGACGAGAGAAAATTGTCATTAGCATGTTCTTGAATAATTTTAGATTTTTTCGTGTGACAACAGACAAAATATTCTCTTAGTGGACCTTAAAAATTTAAAAAACAAAATAAGCGCGAAAAAACAATTTGTTGATAAAAGGTATCGTAGGTTAAGATTTTTAAATTAACCCAGCAATATCGTGAATTGAGTCTAAAATTTGTTTGATGGAGTATCTGACCTAAACTGACCGTATGTATGATTCGAAATACTTTAAATTCAGTTTAAATTTTAAATTGTACAATTGTTGGTCCAAAAAATTTTGTGAAGCATTTGAAACTGTTTTGCAAGTGCGCGAATTTTGTAGGCCTCATATCCGTTTGCCCCTCAACCTGCAATTCATAATCACACTCTCAAGAGTTCAGTTTTAAGCCTAATAATTCAAACACCTTTTTCTTAATGTTAACTTGACATTAAAATTGATTTTTTGATTATTTCGTTGGAGTTTATTCCGATCATGCTCATTAAATTTTGATATTTTGTTTATTTTGTAATAATATTCTGGCAAAACCTTAGATCATATGCAAAACTATTCTGAAGTTGGCTACACTGATTTTTAAAACTTCTAATTCATTCGATTGAATGATTTCCATGGTTTCTCAGTATTGTTCGAGTATCTCAGCCATATTTATCATAAATATTTTTCAAAGCTAATAAAGAGTGTGTAATACACTGGTAAGTTATCTTATAAAATGCCAAAAGAAACTAATAAAGCATTTAAACTGAAAAATGTAAGAGTTGTATTGACACGGGAAAATCTAATTAAGAAACAAGAATTGTATAATTCAAGATTAAAAGAAAAGAGAGGTTAGTTTTTCATAACCTTTAATTTCGTTTAATAAATATTGTTATAATTGTTTTAGATTTAATCGCCAATACTTCTGAAGTAAACACCGGAAGTGAAAATGAGGGATTATCCATTTGTGTACAATTATTGGAGAAGCAAGCCACTTCACCTACAAACGAAAATAAAATGTCTGTGAAACCGAAAAGCGAATCAGATTCCTTACAACCAAAAGTAGCAAGTGAGAGATCAACTTTAAATTCATTTCGTGCTTTTGAAGATTCTTTGCCTGATTTTGATTTAAGTGCCAAAGAAGAAATAATAAATAATGAAGAAACTGAAACTAAGGAAAATGAAAAGAACACAATTGAAATTGAAGACATAAAATTATCTCCTGAAGCGAAAGGGTTATCTGAAACACTTACAGAAAATTTATGCCCTATAAAGAAGACATTATTTATATCATTAGATTCTGATATGCCGGAAGGCAATGTAAGCCCCACAACTCTTAAAACAAAGAGTTTATCTATTTCTTTAGATTCTGAATCAACAAAATCAAAATTTGCATTTGCATCTCCAGAAGCATTAACTCCTAAATTTGAAAAACAGAATAATATAACAAAGGAACAAACTGGCAAAGAGAAAAACTTAGAAACTTCAGAAAATGCATCTCCAGAAGCATTAACTCCTACATTTGAAAAACAGAATAATATAA
>JAODAH020023348.1:0-11193 GCA_027574865.2 Coproporus ventriculus
ATAATTATATTAAAAACAGTTTGGGTACGTAAAATTTTAATATGAAATAAATAAAATGTTGGTAGTTCAAAAGCAGCACTCTTATTTTTAATTATAATTTATTAACAAATTTTACCAATTCTAGGGTTAGATTTAAGGTTTTTTTGCTCCAATTTTTAATTACAGAACAGATTTGATTCATTTTTAACGGAATCTACTAGGGCAGAATTTCATATTACAAGTTTCTAATAGATGCCAGCACTAACTAATTTCTTATATGTGTTTCTTAAATAGCCACTAGATTTATAGAAATGACTACATAAATAATTCAATTTAGCTTGAAAAACTAATTTTAAAACATTTTTTATATAATCAAGTCCCAATATAAATAAATAAAGTGATACATTATGTTTACAAATATATAAAATATGAATAATTTATTTTTTTGAATTTTGAACGGCATGTTTAAAAATTTTTTATATTGGATTTTCTACTCAATTAACACAAATCTGTTATATTAATTATTTACAGATTAAATTTAATTTGCCAACTTGGATTTGTGTCTGTTTTATTTTATTTTATTTTTTGTTTTAGAAAGCGCACGCACCAATTTGCTTCAGTAGCTCAGTACGCGCTCAATATTCAAATTTATAAATTTTTTCTCCAACCATTTTCATTTGGATTGTGTTAAACCCGCAAGTTAATAACCACAGATATAATTCAGTTGCTTGTGAAATGTGGTGATCACGAAATTTATGTAACAAAATTTTATATCCGTGTTCAAACTTATGGTTTCTCCGGTACAAAACAAGATGGCGGCCGCAAAAAATTCAAATAATCGCAGATCATTTCAATTTCGAGGATGGAAAGGGAACTATGAAAGGGAAAGAACTTCAAGATTCCTACAGGACATAAAGGTCAGATTTATTTGTTTTTTTTTTCAATTCTTTATTTAAATTATGGGTTTGGGAAATGCAACTAACAATTGATAATAAAATTTGTTGTAATAATAAGGATAATGATTAATAACCCTTCCAGAATGTTTAATAAAATTCTTTATTATATTTCAATCTTCAAAACCCCCAAATTTAATACTTAAACCTTTTTATATGAAATACTTTAGATTATAATGTTAAATACACAGCGTAACAAACATTTTTAACTAAAAAAAAAAAATCAGTTTAGGCCCGTTAATAGATTTGCTAATTAAATTTTTATCAATAACAACAATTGGTTTCAATTAGTATTTTTGAGACGGAGCTTAAGATATCACAAACTCTACTATCGGTTGATATAATAATTGATTTCTGATCGGTGGGAGTGCATCCTCACATATATGTTCATATCAATTAAAAAACCAAATAAACAGTTGGCTCATTAAAACTTTGTAGTTAGGGGCACTTATGAGATTGTTTCTACCTTCTAATATAAGGATCCTTTATCTTCTGGGTATAAAAAGTAAATTGTAACTACTCCTTTATCTGTATTAACTGTTTCGTTATGTTTTATTAAAAAAATTGCTGCAATTCCATAAGCTAAACAAGGGATACCTGAAATTATAAAAAATAATAATTAATATTATTTATTTTTGGGAAACTTACCTAAATTAAAAACTTTTATGAATCTGTAAAAATTATTTTCAAATCTCAAATTTTGTTCAGATCTTTTTGTACAGTGATATTTGATGTAAGGATAACATCCAGTTCTTAAAATGTGATAATTAGAATTTCCCACTTTCCAATTGAAATGTGATTTTCCCCATTGGTCGTCTTTAACGTTTTTATACTGAAATATGTAGGTATATAATAAATAACTTTGCAATTAAGCAATTAGAGAAAATTATGAAACTTAAATATGCAAATATTACAATTAAATAGAAAAGGAGTTGTACATTTCATATAAAATTGTTAGTATTATTTACCTTTACGAAATACGAGGTCCATGGCGGCTCTTGACATTGTGCTAGATATCTAGTTAATACTTCCGATGATGTTGGTTTTTCTATTCTTTTGGGAAATACTGTACGGAAAGTTCGAAGAATAAGGAAAATTCTTACCATTTTTTATACAATTTTATTTTCTAAAAAATATTTTCTGCATCATACAATACAAAAGAAAACATGTTTAATACATACACAGAAAGAAAAGCAATAAAACGATAAAAAGTAATTTGAACACTTGAACACGTTAGGTAATCAATTGTACATGAAAAGTAACAAATTTATTCAAAAATTGAATAGAACTGAATAATCATTATTCATAAGGAAAAAATGTTTTGCAGATAAAAAACAAAACATTTGGTGAGGTCACTATTTAAAATAAACCTAGGAAAACAATTTTTGTATTACAAATTTTATTTTTTTATTAATAATAATCCCAAATTTATTGTTTACTCTATTTTTTTTACATAACATACATTTAAATGCTCCACACAACGGTAATTATTTTTTCCAATTACTAATAAAAATAATAAAATGAATTCGCTTGCAATATTATATGTAAAATGCAAAAACTTAGTTATGTGGAAATAATTAAATCCGTTAAACAAGTCATGCATGAAAGAAAAAGAGCAACGTGCGCTAACTACAATTGTTAAACAACCTAAAGAAGGAAATGGTGGAAAGGTATTCGCACAATTCATCAAAAATACCGTACGAAAATATTAAATTCAAATCATGGCGCACGAATCAACAGTTGTCCATGACGTCAACCTTTCCCACATTGCCAAATCAAATACAAACACAAATTATTTAAATTAAATTAAATAACAGACACTGAGAAATTGAAGAAAACTCAAAAAAAGAAAGACCAAAACGCGTTTGCGAATTTTAAATAATCCACATGTTTACAGGTAAAATATAAATTTGATTTATGTTTATTTATGAAAGTGTGTCGCGGTCGGAAGTTGAGCTGGCAATGTTGCAGATGTAAACATGGCGGAGGTGTAACAAGTGTCAAAATAGTGTACAGAAATTAGTTTCTACGAAAAGTTAGCGCAGGTGTAACAAAGGGTGCTCCTTATGTATAAAGTTGCAAATTAATTAAATTAATTTAGTAAAATTATACATACGCGGATTTTTGTGTTTTATTTTAATTTATGTATTTGAAAAAGAAACTCTTGTGCATTATTCCACCTGAGCGTAGGTGTTTGACCAGTAACCCTCATAAAGTTAATTAATTAAAAGAAAGAAACTTAAAAACGGAAGGAATGTGGTGATTGTGAAGAATTTAAAGTGCCCTCATTCGAAATGGATAGAAATGAAGAGAATTCAATCCCCTTATCATCAGGTATGATTGTTGTTTTTTGGTCTTTTTTAGAAACACACACCTATAGAAAGTTATTTGTTAGGCGCTATTGTTATCTGCGCGCGCGTTCTTATATAATTTATGGAATAAATAAATGAGGTAACTTACCTTTTGTGTATTAAAACTTGTAGGTTGGAGGGGTTCTTTCGAAATTTACGTTTTTTTTTCTTATGAAATAACTTGAATGTCCAATTGGGGTTATTTTTATCTTGTCGATTTGACATTTGTAAGATTTGTGGTGTTGTCAAGTTGGTGGAAATTGCCCTCTCACAATAAAATATAATTTTCTCATAATTCCTTTTTCCTTTAATTTCATTTTTGAATTTGATAAAGTTAACAATTTTACCTTGAACTGAAGGTAAATTTAAGAAAAATGCCTTGAAATTTGAAGGTTATACCTTAGAGACATTTAAGATTAATTGAAAGCATAAAGAGACGTGTACACATATTATTTTGTAAAGAATTTGAAAAGCAAATACGTGTTCACTTTAACATGAGATACATTCAAACTCTCATGTCATAATATAATATTTTGAAATTCAGAGCTTGAACAACTGACATATAATAGCATTTCTCGTCAATTAATGCATTATTTTATAATAATACCGTAACTGTGTTTCTTTTTTCACATTATTTGGTTCTATAACTTGAAAATTATTCATCTTCTTTTAATTCCCTAATGTAGTAATGAGTTTTTACATAAGAATGATTTCTATAAATAAATTAACTACTTTAATCATGTTATTTTGATTTTCGTTACAATGACATCAATAAGTGCAATACCTATTTGGCACAATTTTCATTAAAACTTTGTTTGATGCTTATTTCCTTTGTAAAGTACTCCCTGGATTGCTAACTAACTTTTTAATTTTTTAATTATAATTTCTGCTCGTACAACACTCTTGTTAGTAATAATCGTCTGTATACTTAAATCTTTACTTAATGTTTTTACTTAATAATCTCTTGCTTAAATAAATGTATTGAATTGTAATGTACATAAAAATTTACTTATATAACTACTTAAATTTAAATTGAGAGAAGAGGGGTCAGTAAGGTAGATTATGTATGTGATTGGATGGGAGAAAGAATGGTGGTAAATAGATTTAATTGGGGGTGCCATATTTTTTATTGGCAAAGAAAACATTTTTTGTCAGCGTGGGGGGATGTTTATGAAGGTTAAAGGAGTTTATGATCTTGAGGGACTTTTAAAATTATTGATAATGGGACAGGAATTTGTGAATTAAAAAATATTTATTGGTGACTAATTAGGATGGCATGTGAATTTATAAGAAAATGTTTATGATCACGAGGTGGGTATTACAATGGGGTGGGTATTTGTTAGTAAAAAATATTTATTTATGGCAAGTGGCCTTTACACCTTATGTACATTAAGCTATTTGATTTTAAAAGAGCATGCTCAATTTATAGAATAAATAAAAAAAGAATTAAATTTAATAATGTAATGTTCTAACACTTCAATTTTGTTAAGTTTCAGGGATTTAGATTAGGTTCTTTTTAGATTAGTAGCAATTTTTTTACTGTTATAGGAAGTTTTAAGCACCATAATAACTTTTTGTTACTATTTGTATTATTACGTTTTGCTAAACAAATAATTTTTTGAGATTTACATATTTTGGTAAAGTTTTGCTACAATAGTAACTTTTTATTATAATATTGTATAACTTGCCTTAAAGTCACTTTACAGACAGCATTTTGTATTGCATGCATTGAAAATGTCAGTAAATTTTGTTGGCAGATCTGTATGTTTATTGCCATATTGTCAGCCGTGGTCACATTTAATGATTAAAACTTGTACTCAACTGATTAAAAATGAGAGAAGCGTGAAGAGGTCTGCCAATACAATTTACTGCAATTTCCTTTGCATGCAATACAAATTGCTGACTACTTGTCCAGCAACTCTTTGCAACAGTCATGAAAATTTTTATATTACCAATGTTAGTTTTTGAATTATGGTATCGGCAGTGTCATTTTTGAATTCTTGTCATTATAAAAAATTTCTGTATGTGCATTTTGTATTGTGATGGTCCAAAAATTTAAATTGAGTTTTTCATGAATTTCAACATTTTATGACCTCTTGAATCCTAAAAAATAAGTTCTACAAAAATGTCTGTGTGTATGTGCGCCGTCCGTCCGCGGCTCTTACAGACAAACTGTTAAAGGGATTGTGATGAAACTTGATATCTAGGGGTTTTGCATGATTTGTAATTGATTATGAAAATTTCATTGTTTTATTTAAAAAATTAAGGGTAGTTTATTTGATACTAAATCGGATATCTCAATAACCTCTCCAACGATTTTAATCAAATTTGCTGTATAAACATTATTTTAATAGTAATTTAAAATGCGCATAGCGAATTAATCATTTATAGAACGAAAAATCACTTTACCCACAACACTTTGTATTGGACTTGAAATATTTCAAGTCCGGACTATGTATTGTGTTCGCACTACTCTGCCTAATCGAAATTTATTTGCCTTTCATTTTCTATATAAACATATTTCCTCTTGAGCGAATAATTTTTGAAATATTTGACATTTTCACATTTTTTTTTTATAGGTTAGAAAGACTCAAATGGTGGTTTATCATATGGAAAAGTTGTAAGGGACTTTTTTTTATTGGAAATTTTAATTGCTTTCAATTTGAATAAAAACATATTTCCATAAACACATAAATGTATTGTTTACGCGCTACTTTCCCTAATCGGGTAGTATCCCTCCCGTTGCTTGTACCATCATACCCGCTGTCCTTTTACAATTTTTAAAATACAATATTGTATGCAAAACGAAATTTTCTACGAGAAAGTTTGTGCGGGCCGCCGTACCATTTATTTATATTGATACGTATTTGCAATGTCATCTTTGAATTTTTACTATTTTGAAATTTTTTTATGTAGATATTTACATTTGATGATTTCGCGTATTATTTTTCATGTTTGTTTTAAATTTAAAAATTTGGTGATTTTTCAGTTTTATATTTCTAAAGAAAAATCCATTATTTTTACATATTTATATTAAACGAAAGAACAAACTTGTACACATTCAAGGTTAAATTAAAATATCCTTTTGTAGTAATTATCAAAAAGTTATAAATATCTATGATACACATCCTGGCGAATGTAAAATATTTTGTTGATTCTAGAACAATTAAAATCACATCACATCACATCAAATTTAATGAATTAATTATTTCTAATTATGTATCTTATTGTGCGATTTGAATTGAAATTTTCGATGTAAATTGGGACACGAGAGCGCACATTGCGGACCCTGAGATCAACAGACATCCTCCTCTCACGGCATATAAACAATAAACATATTCTACATTTTTACATTAGCCACACGAAACAATAATATTTAAAGCAGGTCATCTTTTAAATTAGAAACGAATTTTAATTTTATTCAAAATTTTACGTTTTTCTATTTTAACGGATGAATCAATGAAAGAATTTGCGTTGGTGCATTATTGCGCATGTTTCAGATTACATATTTGTAAAATGTATATTGTATAAGTATAATATTTTAGTTGTGTGCACGAAATTACTTTTGCCTGGGTGCAATTCTATTCGTCTTTTAATTATTCATAGGAATGTATTCTGGTCATGGGTACACAGATGTCCACTTTATCCTTTCAAATAATTAAAACATGACTTCGGATATCCCGCTGGAGTGCTCGACGCAAATTTTTCCTTTTGCACTTTCATTCAAATTGACTCTGGCTGGAACTTGTCCGGAAAATTACAAATGAAATATAAATGGGAAGCTATACGAAAAATAGTTTTACAAGAAAAGAAAACTTCAAATTAAAATGGAGTGGAGTTTCTTTTTATTATTAAAATTAATTATTAATTTTCCAAATATGTATGTAGTCATTCGCGCTTATTAATTTTCAATCTTAAAAATGCTTGAATGAATGGAGAGGAGGGAGCCTTTATATTATAATTGAAATGTGACGGAATAATGCCCTAATTAAACATATACATACATACAATTTTTTTTTCTGAAAGAGTCCGTAAAATAAGAAAATGAGTCCGTAAAATCGCATTTTACGGACTCTTTTGTGTATAGTTAGTTGCATAACTACAATGTATAAAAACATTGAAAAATAAATGTGGTTTGTCAGAGTTTTGTATTTGAAGAAACGGAGACAAGTTCACAATATTATTCAATGTTCTATACAAGTTTTATGTTTTAATTTAATAATTTAACATTTTTATAACGAAAAATATACGCCATCTATTTATGAGTCTATCTGCATTGTTGGTTGCATAACTCCAATTTAACCGAATTTTAGGTTTTTTAAATGTCTTTGAAATTAATATTAAGCTCTTTCAGAACAAACTCCATACTCCTAATAAAAAATGCCATGGTATATAAAAAAACTATTTTATTTTCGTTTTTCGAGGTTTTTTCTTTTTTTTTGCTTATTTTCTTTTTTCGATTTCTTTTTCTGTGATTTCTTAACATAAATTTTTTCATCTCTTCCACGACTTTTGTGCGCTTTATCAATTTTTTTATTGTAGTATGTTTTAATTTGGGAAAAAGAAGGAACACACATGTATATATCCTCTTTTTTATTAATCTTCTAGTTTGTAAAAAAAATTATTTAATATCAAAATGTTTGTTGTTTGAGGGAAGTTTTTGACCATGGACAGTGTACACGATGTTAATCCTTGCTCATTATCAAAGGATATAGTGTGATTCGTTTAAAGCGCATGTCAACCCAATCGATTTGGCGCCGCGACGGCCCAGGAATCTTCAGTAGCGCCGCAGCTTAGAGCGTCTCCGCACCACGTTATTTTCACGTAGTTTAACAACAGGTATTTTCTTTAAAAACGACTAAAATAAATAATTTTTATGTGCTTCATTTTGTTCATCAGGCACGTATACATTTTGAATAAATATCTTTTTAATGCATGAACAACATCCCCCACCCTAGAAAAAAAATTTAATTTTTTGGCACCTTTAAATCGTCTTTTGGATTTTATTTTATTTTTTCTTCGTGTAATTAGTTGTTTGCATGAATTGCAAGGAATTTTAATAAATGTATTGCATCCAAAATGTAAAGATTAAAATTGTTGCGGACAACCTGTTGACGTTTCTGGATTGGTTAGTTGATCTTTATTTTTTGCGCTTTCTTTCTTTCTCGCGGATGTATTAGTGGAAAATGGAGAGCGCGCGCCCCCTTGCGCTTAATTTCACGGCGCACTGTAAATTGCATCTTATCATGTTGAAAAAAAAAAAAAATAGTTGAATGCAAGTTTGGGATGCCGACTGATTATTGATTTTATAATAACGTGTGTATTGGAGGATATTATCCGGTTAATAATTCACGGGAAACTTTCCCGGCTATTTATAAATCGCGCGCACCATATAAATTCAAAACAAATCGATTCAGTTAATCTGATTAGAATCAATCACACTAATCAATAGTTACATCTAATAAGAAGTTTGAAATTTTTTTGTTGTTGTTTTAAAATATTTTTGTTTTGTTATTTACTACCCCCTTTCCATTTAGCATTTATTCACTAAAAAATGTTAAGGATACCCACCCCCTTTCCCCTAAATTCATGTATCAAAATTATTAATACTGTCAAAATTAAAAAGAATAAATCAATAAATAATAAAAGAAATAGTAGGTAATCAACATTTGCTCATCTGAGTTTCAGCTCCTTCTTTAACATTATATTTGAACAAATTGTAATATGTACTCTCATTTCCTTCAAACGTCTAGTCCAATTCGGTTTTTCTTTCCTTGATTAACATGATAATTCATAAATGTAGGATGACGTAACTAATTACCCCGATAATAAACCGCGGCTTGATAAATTAGTTTAAACGCGTTTATTGTTCTGTACGCGACAAATATTCATCTCTAATATCTAAATGTGAGTATTGATTATGATAGTTTACTACTCCTATTATTGAACATTTTCAGATTGACTGTTGAATTACATTTTTAATTTTAATTAAATTCATATTCCATCGTAATAGGAGTCTGTTGTTTTTAAAGGTATGGTATACACTGGAACAATAGAAAATGTGTAGACACCATCTGTAATATACAAAAGTTTCTAGTACGATGAAACCATTTGTGATGTTCATTATTTTACTTGAATTGTATTTTGTGCATGCAGATGGTGGAAATTGGAATCTCTTTGTGTAATAAAATTCAATATAAAAGAAATGCATATTTTATATTGGTATTGGTATCTTAAATATTTAAATTATCTTTTTTTACTTTAAAAATATTTTTTGGAGGACTTATTTTGCGGACAGAGTTATTAAATATTTTTCCAAAAAGTAAATAAAATTAAACATGGTTTGGTTATGTTTTTAATTTCTATTATTTGATAAAAAATTTAAATCAAATAGAAAGAAGGAAAAAAGAAAAGTAATTAATTTAAAAAAATGACTAAGCCGAAAAAGAAATCAAATAAAGTTGAAAAAAAAGTAAAAATTTGAATAAAAGTTTAACATTACAAAACTGAATAATGAAGAAAAAATGAGAAAAAGAAAAATTGAACATTTGAAAATTAAAAATGAGGCAATTTAGTTTTCTTATATAAAATTTTGATATTTTCATTTACATTTAAATTTTTTAATTTTACATCCACAGTTGTCAAATTTTACCAGTACTTCCGATTATTTAATTTTCATTATACAAATTGAAGGTGTTTAAGATTTCTTTTTTTTTTTTTTTATTAATTTCTTCTGATTTTTCCGTGACGTTCAATTTATTATTTTGGTTTTCACGTATTCTGTTATCCAAATATTTTTATACACGTCCCGATTGATATTGAACGGTGGTCGATGGCTGTTTAATTATTACATTACGCATTTTTGGGGAGTCTTGATCCTAATATAATCCTATGTGAATACCGCCAGTAGAGTTTTGCACGCATGATTTGCTTTCGTTTCAACTTGGTTTCACTAATGGAGGAAATTAGATTAAGTTGTGCTGATCAATAAATTAAGTTGAAGTGTACAGCAGGTAAATCAGACACCACTTCCTTTTTATTTTTCTCAATATGAAATATTATATAAATGGATTAAAAACCAACTTAACAACAAAATTACTTCAGTTTTGTAGCATTGTAATTGTTGTTATTTAATAATTGTTTAATTTAGAATTTGTTGCACATTAGTTACCGCTAATCGCATGTTTAATATATTATCATTTATTAAAATGAATTGTGAGTAATGCGTGTTTTGCAATTTGCGATTTTTCGCGATTTCGCATACAAAACAATTTTCTATTATTTTATTATAGGCATGAAACCCCTTTATTTAATTTACACACTCTACACATTTCTCTTGATCTGATTTCAAAATTGAAATTCACTCGCAAATATTTAATGCTTCTTTTTTCTTTTGCAATTGCAGGTGAGACTTAACACTTTCACAAGACACGGATTATGTAAGTAAACAAATACTTATCGAATTCGCATACGAGCAGATCGATTCAATTTTATGGCCGGAAATGCATATTTTCTATCATTTTCCACATAATTTTTTTTTTAACTTTTCCGTTTTCATTTATTTTTAAAATTATTTTATTTGTTGGACTTTTAATAGATATTCCTCTCTTTTTTTTATTTTCCGAATTTTGTAATTTTCAAATGTTCCATTTTGGGACTTTTTAATTTAAATATGCAGTTTGCACACGGTCCAACAATTGCGATTGATAAAATGAATGATTGATTTCTAAGAAAATTCAATAATAAGATAATTAGTCGGGAAAATGAAATGGTGTTCCAGGAATTTCTGAAAATATTTAAAATTGATTCACATTCGAAAACATCGCCAACGTCTGAAAAATATTTTTGATCGACCTTTTGTAAACACACGAAAATACGTTCAAATAAATTAATTAATCAAAAGAAACAAA
>JAODAH020023382.1:0-30224 GCA_027574865.2 Coproporus ventriculus
AGGTTCCTGTTGTTACAGCTGCAGGATTTTTTAATATAAATTATTCTTTTTTATTTACAATTCTTAATTTGTTTGCTACTTATACTGTTGTTGTTATACAATTTACTAGTAAACCGGAATCGTAGTGCTATCGAGATAATAAATGTGTTTAAATTTTAACTTAATTGACTTTTACTTAATGAAAATCAAAACAAAAGTTTTTTTGTGGTTTTAGATAGAAATGTTCCAGTAGCATTCCAGAATGTTCTGGGCTCGCTGATCTTCTTAAAGTAGGGCAGTCAATTGTCTGTCGTTATAAACATTTGCTCAGTCTTATTTTTTTTAATTCTTTAATCAATTAATTGCATTTTTATTATTTTAATTTTAATATGTTCCTTTAATTTAATTAAAGTCATTATCAATTAGTATCAACATTGTTATTTTGACCTCATTCACTTCATAAACATCTTTCTTTATAACATAAATGACTGTTAAAAAAGATATAAATCTTATTATAAAACAAAGTGCAATTTTTGGACTTGTTCCTAATAAAATTTTCAAATCAAAAATAATAACAAAATATATTACAATATTAAAATTATTTATTACAACTATAATATGCATTGCGGTACTAACAAGATTTTTAATTATTGAACTTATAATACTTTTAAAATATGTTTTCGTAATATTTTCAACAATTATAAATTTACACATGATAATTAAATCATTAAATAATGAAGAAATTTTTGAAGATATTTTTATTAATTTAAATAATTTTGATGAAACATTATTATTTAATTTTAATATAAAATTACAACAAATTAAAAATGTAAAAAAAAATTCTTTTATACTAATAACAAACTTTATTGTTTTATATACTTATCATGTGAGTGTTTCATTTGAAGAAACAAGTTTTATAAATTATTTTCGAAAATTGTTTATTGTGTTACAATGGTATTTAGTGTTAATCATCATGCAAATTGAATATTTAATTTTATTGGCTATTTTTAAAAGATTTCAAATATTAAATATTCTTATTAAAAAAGCACCGAAATGTTGTGCAAATAATATTTTGGTTTTGGAAAAAATAAATATTTTACGGAAATTACATCATTTACTTTGCGATTCTATAGATAATTTTAATATTTTTTTTGGAACTCATATTTGTCTTGTTATTCTTTATGGATGTTTATTTGGATTATTTTGGGTACAAAATATTATTTTGTATAGAACTAATAAATTTGGATACATTATTCGATTTGGATTTGAAAGTGGTTGTATATGGGTAAGAATATTTAAAAAAAAAATCAATTTAAAAATAATTTATTTGTATTTTTTGTAGATTGCTGCATTTTTTATTACTTCCAGATCGGAGAAAATACAAATCGTCACTAAAAAATTGGTACATTCTTCATATTTAATTTTAGGAAATAAAATTGTTTCAGATAGCATAGCAAGAGAATTATATATTTTAAATAGACAAATAGCTGTTAGATCAACTGCTATATCAGCAGCTGGATTTTTTGAATTAAATTACCGATTCATTTTCACTACAGTTAATTGGTTTGCTACATATACTGTTGTAATTATACAATTTCAAAATATATATTTATAAAACAACATTATTCATGTTTCTCTTCTTCTTCTTAAGGCTCATTCGGACTATACAAATAATTTAGTCGAGTGATTAGTAATTTATCAGCTAAACGTGTCTGAACAACAAAACCAAAATGGAACTGATGATTAATTGGTTGGTGACCGAATTGGTAGTGTATTGCTTGGAGTCTACTATGTACCTTTACAGATTCCTACAACGAATAATAAGTTGTATATTTTCTATGTAGCTTCAAAGTTTCCCCATTTGATCAAAGACCTTCGTGTATACTGCAAGAAGCAGAAGTATCCTAATTCCCTTTACTCTTATGAATTTCTCTATGATTTATCTTTAGTTGTGCGTTTTCTTGTCAATTTTTTTAAAAATTAGTATGAAGATCGATATAAACACATATTTACTCTCGTTTTAAAATTAAAAATTAAAAGAAAACATTTGTTCCTTAATTTATTTAAGTAAATAATATTTTAAGTAAGATTATGAATTTGTATGAGTGCAATTGAATAAGTTGCAAATAAATGAATTGAAAGAAAGACAAATGTTAAATCGATATTATAAAAACCGGCTGCGGTGATTTTTCGATTATTTTGATTTAATTGTTTAACCAAAATCAATAATTCATCATTTATAGAAAAATTAATAATATTTTTCGTTAATAGATTATAAGATACAATTTTTATTTCATTTTGAATTTTAGAAATATTATCGGAATAAAATATTAATAGTGCCAATTCTACCTGAAAAATAAATAATAAAAAAAATATAAAATATTTGGTCTAAGGCAAGACTCGAACCAGCTACTTACTATAACCCAACTTAATTCAGGTAAATCCATTAATAAATCCATATTTCCACCAATCGTAATTAATAAACTATAAATACCAGTTAAACCAATTAAAAAATTTACAACGCCAACTACTAAAATTCGTACACCAAAAATTTTATTAAAATAATCCAAAATTTCACATAATAAAATGTGTATTTTACCAAATTTAAAAATTCTTTTCCGATCTAATTTTCTAGATGTGTTCAAAAAATATTTTAAATTATCATTTAATATCTTATATCTTACATAAATTTCCTGCAATAAAAATATTGACATCTGGAAACTACAGAACATTAAATACCATTCGAAAATAACAAATAAATTTGCAAGAGTTACAGATAAAGATATAAAATTTCTAAAAATTTGTATCAGGATTAAAATTATAAAAACGATTGCGCCATAAATGAAATGATCTTCAACATGCTTAATTGCAGGAATTCCAATATTAAAATCATTCTTTATTATTTTATCTATTATTTTTAGATTCATTAAAGTATTTCCTAAAGTACAAGTAGTATAATATCCAGATGCCCAAATAATATAACTGTTTACAACCGCTGTTGTTACAAAAAAGAAATATCTTCGAAATAATAATTCCTTTGATGATGTTAATAAATTTATGGAGTAAAGACATAAAATAATATTTATAATAAGTTTTAATAACGATAAAATTTTTGTTCGTTTATTTGGATGTGAATTTAAAGAAATTATACCTAAAATTTCACCTTGTCTTAGAAAAAAATTTAATTTTAAATTAAACCTGGCCATAATTATTACAAATTACATCGATATCTTTTTAATTAACACATTAACATTTTATTTTATATAGTGGTGGAGGGTGTAATATCAATTAGTATATAATTTATTCAACCAATATTTTGTATATAAATATTTTTGTAATTTTAACAAAATATAAAAGAAATAAAGAGAAATACATACAAAAAATACTCAAAATATTTTTTCTTTTATTAAATTAATGATAACATTTCGAGATTATAAATTTGTATGATTGCAACTGAATATGTTGCAAATAAATTAAATGAAGTAAATGCAAATGTGTTATCAACATAAAAGAAACCAGCAGCTGAGATTTTTGAATTGTATTGGTGTATTTGTCTAACAAAAATCAATAATCCATCATTCAAAAAAACATTCGTGATATATTTTGTTAAAAGGTTATAAGATCCAACTTTTATTTCATAGTTTAGTTTAGAAATTTTGTCAGAATTAAATCCCATTAATATTCCTTCTACCTGAAAAATTAATATCATCAAGCAGTTTAGATCAGTTGTTAAATTAAAAAAAAAAGAACTCACCATAAACCAGATTAATTCAAATTCTTCTATTGCATATTCAATACTTCCACTAACAATAATTGTAGAACTATAAATTGAAATCAATCCAAGCAAAAAATTTGCAATAGTCACAATAAATATGCAAACACCAAAAAAATTATTAAAACTATGCAACGTTTCACATAATAAAATATGAATTCTACCAAGTTCCCAAATTTTTTTCTGCTGTAATTTAATAGATGAACCCACAAAATATTTTATACTATTATTTAAAATATCATATCTTATATAAATTGCATTTAATAAAAAAATTAATAACTGACAATTGCAGAAAAATAGATAAAATTCAAAAATAATAAATAATCTTGCAAAAATTTTATACAGAGATGTATAATTTGCGGATATTTGCATAAAAATTAACGTTATAAATAAGATTATACCATAAATAAAACGTGCCTTAACATTTTTTATAGGTGGAATTGTACATTTAAAATCATTTTTTAAAATCTTATCAATCGTTTTTAAATTTACAAGAATATTTCTAAAAGTGTTAGAATTGTAAAATCCAGAAATCCATATCATATAAATATTTATAAATATAGCTGATAAAAAGAAAAGATATTTTCGAAATAAAATTTGTTTTGTAAATGATATTAAATTTATAGAATAAATACATAAAATGATATTCAAAATAAGTTTTGATAAAGATAACATTTTTCTACGTATATTTTGATTTGTATGTAAAGGAATTATTCCTAAAAAAGCACTTTGTTTTAAAAAAAACTTTAATTCTGATTCTACACTCATAATTAACATGAATTAAAATTTCTTTTTATCAGTATGTAACATTTATTTTGTGTGGGAGGTAATTTATTTATAAGATCCATTACTTCGATAATGAAAGTAAATATTTTTTTAAATAATTAACAAGTTGTATGTTAGATAATAATAATAATCGAGAATTGCATTTTATATTACATCATTAGAATTAACTAGCCTAACAAAAAAATAATTGAAATGGGTATAAATACAGAACTTGCAGTATTTTTAAAACAATGCGAATTTTTAGGAGTTTTACCAAATATTGATGAGAATATAAAATCAAAATATAAATTAAAAATTTTTATTAATACATTTTTAATGTATATATTTATATATATTTTACCTCTTTCAGATAAATTAATAATTAAAAAATATTCTTTTTATTTTATTGCAGTCATCATAAATAATTATATGATTTGGATATCTATAAATCATAAGAAAATATATAAAACAATAATTAATAATTTGAATAGCATCGATGGAATAATTAAAACTAATTTTAAAATAACCATTCAATCTCTTAAATATGTTAAAATTCGATTGGGTTATGGAATAATATTATTTACAATAATTATTTTATTACAAATTTCCATAAATTTTACATTAACTTTACCAATTCTTTCTAGAATATTTACCATTATGCATTGGTATTTTATAATGTGCCTGACAAATGTTGCATATTTTCTTGCACGTGCAATTTATTTAAGATGTGAAGCTTTAAATAGAAATTTAGAATATTTTCATAAAACTCCTATTAAATTATCTCCTAAATTAATTTGGGAAATTTGTAGAATTAATATTTTATTAAATGAATCGATTCATAATTTTAATATTTTTTTTGGAATGCTTTTATTTATAATGTCTATATTAACCTTTATTGTTAATCTTTATTTTATTTATTCAATAGTTACATATACTTGTGAACAAATTTCAACTAGCAGAGAATATATACCAGTAATTTGGCTTTTGGTAAGTTAGAAATAATAGTTTTAAGTACATTCCCTTACTTATAAAAAATAGTTAAATGTGTGAAGTTGTTTCATTAATTAAAATATCTTTTTTAGATTGAAGGATTTTTATTTAGAGCTGTAGCAGAAGATATTTCTGAAGTATACAAAAAACTAAGTGTTAATTCAAGTAAATTGTTAGCTAAATATATTGATGATATTAGATTAAATAAGGAGCTTAATATGTTTGCGAGACAAGTATATGGAATCAAACCAAAAATAACTGCTTCGAATTTTTTTTCCTTAGGAAATTCATTTTTCTTTGATTCAGTTCAACTATTTGCAACTTATTCTATTTTTATAATTCAATTTAATATTCGTCTTTAAAATGTTATTTTATTATTGTAAACAATTTTTTTTTTAACAAACAATTTTATTATGTCCTTGTGAGTTTTTCGATACAACCAACTATTCAAATAGGGAATTGTCCTATATAATGCAGGACGTTTGAGCACTAAATTTGAACTAATGCAGTAGTTTAGATACATAAAGCTTATTAGAAACTACAAAGGGAGGATTCAAAGGAAACACAAAATATGATGACTGGTCTATAGGTAAATGTATAACAAATAAAATTTATTCTTGATTGTTTATTTTTAGTATTGCACAGCACAACATTTAACTAAAAAAATATATTAACTATCACATTATGTTAAAACATAAAATTTGTAAGATTCAAATTAAAGAAATAAAGAAGAAACATTTATTAAGTAAATCACAAATTAAAGCTATTGAAATAAAAAAAAAATAACATAAAAAAAGAAAACGTTTTACTTAAAATCCTAACATTCTCTTTTTGTTTATTTTTAAATGAAAACTCAGTATCAAAAATAACTAGATAAACCCTATCAAATATATTAAAAAAAATCTACCTAATGTACAAATAGAATATTAAACTTTCATCCATCATTATTCTTCCATTTCTGATTCGCTTCTCTTCTAGAATCTGGTAAAAGTTGACTTTGCATGCCTCCCAAAACATTATTTGTTGCTTCAGAAGCAATTATTATTGGTTTTACAAAAGTAGGAGGTATTTGTCTTAAAACACCACCCACAGCCCCACTATACCCTTTTTGTTCGCGTTCATGAGATGCCACACGTACAATATGTTCTGCCGTTTCTCCAAGACCCTACAAATTAAATTATATTAAAATAATGAATAACACAAAAAAAAATTATTCAAATTCCTTACTTCTTTAACCACATTAAATGCATTAGCCATTCCTTCTCGTAGATCTTGAGGTTGGTTATAACGACGTTTTCGACCTTTAGATTTGATTGCCCTTCGAACACTTGGACCTGGTGACATCATATCGTAGGCAGTTTCAGCTGTTAACTGGATTAAATGTATTATTCTTGATGTTAATTCTAAAGCTGCCATTGCAGTAGATGTTGTAAAACTATTAGCTCCGCGTTGCAAACCTCGAACGATTCTTCCATCTTTTTGATATTGTTCAATAGGTAACCAAAACAAATCTCGTATACCTTGGACTAAAAACAAATTATTCAAAATAAAATGATATGCAATGTCTTTATACTTACAGAATTGTACTAGAGAATGCATTGGGCCCACTCCTCCCAATAAGCTGGGAAGTTGATTTTTCTTAATATCACTAATCCACTCTTGCAAACAATATGTCATCAATTTTTCAAAACCTAATATTCCATGATTATTTGATAATCGTTTTAACCTCAATTCTGAACTATTCAATTGACCTAAACCCATTATCAAACCAGCTAATGGTCCATGAGTTAAATCTAATCTTTTCCCATGATAATCCAACCTTATAGGAACATCAGGTGAAAAAATTATACTTCTACAACAAAAAAAAGAAACAATTATAAGCCCAATAAGTATTCTAGGTATATGGATATACCTGAAGTAAATAGGAACACTGTTGTCTGAAGTACTAATAGGAATATTTATATCTTTTTCTTCATTCTTAATTTTCTTTACGTCATCTAAAATTAATAACAAATTTTCATCGACCATTTTTTGAGCTTGTTCTAATAATAATTTATCGTCATCTGTTGAAATCGTCATAACTGGTGGTTGATGGGTAGGGGTACTGTGTTTTGATGATACATTGGTGATAGATTCTACAAAATAAAATAAAAAGAAATAATAATTAAACTTGCACAAAAAAAAAGAAGAGAAAAACACTCTACGAACTGAAGACAATTCAAAATAACAAATATGGTTCACTCTATGCAGATACAAAGTTTGAAAAAATAAAAATAAAGTACACAAATCTACCAAAGTACTATTTCATGTTTATCTGTATTTATTTATAAAAATATTTTAAAAAGACTATAAACTACTTCTAGTGTATGTGATAAAAAAAAGTTATCAAAATTCAATATTCATTGAAGTGCTGGAGTAAAAATTAGTTTAGTATAATAATTTTCGTTATTTTATTACAAGTACCTGTTTTCGTTGTTGTTCCACTGAGTTCGTTAAAAAAATTAATCAAAAACAAAAGTGAATCCTGATCGATGTTTAAGCGTAAAGGCAAAACTGAAACTCTAAGACTACACTCTTGAGCTTTTAATTTAAGATCAGGGCGAATATGCACAGCCTTAATAACAATCTGAAAAATAACCAAAAAAATTAAATTCGCATCCTCAAATTTTTAAATCAAAATATTTACCATATGCGCATGTGACTGTTTTGGTCGTGCTTGACTTGTATATTGATATAAAAATTTGTTAATTTCACTTGACTGTAACAAATCCCTAACTTCCAATTCAGTGATTAAAAGTACTTGTCGGGATGCCTGCGTTGTATTTTCTGGATACACTTCATGTTGAAAACGAACCTTATTCAGTTCTAATTCAATTAAGACATCATGATTCCTATTTAACCCGCCTTGCTCAACCCAATTCAATTTTGGCTTTTTCTTTATTACATTATTAAAAATGATTTCTCCAGTGTGTGTATTGGAAAAGCCGACGCCTTCTTGCATCCGCATATCAGAAAAGTTAACAGCTTTTTTGTCTTTTTTATCCCCATCTATTATTTTAAAATCATTTCCTCCATACATTTGCCATATAACCGTCATATTACATAATGTGTAACGCATGATGGGTGTTGGGAAATGTTTTGGCGGTTTTAGAATATCTGTTTTACCTAAAGGAATATTAAAATGGTTATCGATCACACGTAATGGATCATCAGTTAACCATCGAATTTCTGGAAGACCATTTTTTGGCTAAAACAAATTCAAATTCAAAAAAATTAAAAGAGAAATAAAACAGAATCAAGTAATTATGAATCATAAACTCACCAGAATTCCTAAACCAGCCTCTTCACCAATTATACAAAATTCCTCATCAGTATCACTACTTTTATTAGATCTGAACGTAATATCACCCAATTCTGTTGTAACTTGTGGTAATGGTTTCCCATATTCCTGCAAAACCTGTCCTTCATCAGGAAAGAAAAACATTTTAGCACCTACAGCTGGAATATTTTGAGATCCACCTACAAATATATTATTAAAAATTAAAAATTTCTTTTGATTTATGAATGTAACCTTGAATATTTGTACTTTCTTCCATAGCATCTCCTAACAACTCATTCACTTGTTGGTGCTGACTTTTAGATAAATTACTTATATCTTGTGGTTCGACATTAACCAATTCATTCTCCGGATTGTGCCTTGGGCTAGAAAATGTACTAGGTGGTTGTTCAATTATTTCACTAGGTATTAAATCACCGTCACTAGCAAAATAGGTTATAAGTTGGGTTAAAGCTCGTCCACTATCTGAACAAGTACGAATACGAAGAATATTAATTGAAGCTCTTAAATCTATATGAGGATTTATGCCACTATTCTGGAAACAGAAGAGATTAAAATTATTTAAAAAAAAAATTTATAGCATTACTTTATCCGTTGTTTTTAAACTTAATTCAAACAATCCCAAATCGACGACATTCACATAATCATTTTTTAAATCAACATGTACTGAGGAAGGTTTCCCATTTCTAGGAGGTGCTTTTTCACTTAAAAATAATCCACAATCTTCCGCTATAAATCTTAATGTAGAGGTATTGGCCGAAGCTGATAAATGTGAAGACATACTAAAAGTACCTAAGGTAACTACAGACCTTAAAGGCAAATAAAAAGGCCTAAAAATTATTTCTGTTAATAATTAGTTTTTTTATTTTATTTATTTTTTAATAACCTGTAATCTATGGCACAATCCCATAAATGTAAATGCAATTCAGTCAAAACATCTTTGGCATGGTAACCAGGAATAGTGTAATCAGTAACATTAAAAAAATCTATTAATTGTGTTATCCAACTGTTTGGTTCTAAACACATCCTATGCCTCAATGTTGCTTTGTTTATTCCTACAGCTACTCTAACAGTCTAAAATGGAAGTAAAAAAACAAGAATTAAAAGAGAGAGCACCTTCATTTCCTTTGATCAATTTTAAAAATTCCTACACAATTCTCTCATTAGAAAATTTACTTTTGGAATTAAAAGAGGAAGTTCTTAATATGCTCCAATAATATATTGATAATTAATTTTAACAGGAACGATTATTAACTTTTTATCGTGACCTTGTTAACCAGTTTACCTTAACATGATGTGTTTCATGATTCGCTTTTATTCTAATAGCTACAGATAACATTTCCCTATTCCCACCTCTCTTATTGCTGCTGGCTAAAATACCAATGTCAGATTTATATATGGTAGGATGTAAATGTTTCCCCAAAGCTACTCCAATTTCTTTTAATGGTGGACATTGACTAGGTGTAGTAATCATATCTAAAATAAAATATAAATTATAACCTCAAAGAAATTTGGTTTCTTTTTATTTTCTCTACCGCAGTGATGCAATTGTGCTCCTTTTGATTGAATACAAATATATCCTAAATTATCATCCCCTCCATAACCTGTAACACTAAATATACTGGCATCTTCCAAACATAAAAAAAATTCTCCATGTTGTTCGGGTATAACATTTGAAGATAAATCACGTACGGGCGGATTCATGCATAAATATCCTTGACCTATATACAAATTTAAAGTCAAATAATTCTGACCTTTTGGGGTGGAACTCTTTTGTTTACGTTGTCGTAATTTATGTTTATTTTCATAAACTGAATAAAAAACAGTCGCAGTTTCAGGATCTTCAGATGAATCAGTATCAGATTCTACAATTTTTTTTAATAAATTAAAAATATATTCAAATTTATTTTGATGCGAATTTTACCGTATTGTATACCACTTTTACACAGAGTATAAGTTTCTGGTACCTCCAAAGTGTTAACTTGGTATGGGTTGGTTTCATAAGATTGTGGCTTTGGGATCGGAGCACTGGGTTCCCATAGCAATAAATCGCTACTTATATGATTATACAAAACTTCGTAAAAATGTTTGGAAATGAATTGTGCTGATACAGTGGGTAGATTGATTTCTAGTTGAATTCTTGTATTCTGACTGGTTAATTCTATGAAATCCGATATTTCTTGTTTGTCTCCTGGAATTACTTCCTCTTCGCTATCATCTACAAAAAAAAAGTAACAATAACATAACAGTTAAAAAATAAATTGAATATCAACACTGAAAAGTAAATAGTCAGGTGCCATAAGGAAGCTATTATGAAACCCATTTGGATGTCATAATGAGTATGTTATTATTACAAAGTAGAAATAAGAAATTTTTTATTATTAAAGTTGGTAAGTGCAAACAGATTTTCTTATTATTTTCTATCTTTGTAATAAACATTTAATTTTAATAGTTTTTTATATTGACTACAATTTTTTACCTTGATGAGTCTTTGAATGTGGAGTATCACTTTGATGCACAACTCTTTTGGCACTGAAAGGACCTTTATTAGTTGCAGGATATAAGGATCCATAAAATGATGAAGTCATAATATCAGGTTCACCCTCTACTATATCATCCAGTTCATAATCAGTTTTAATCACCGGATAAATTTGCACAACCACCCTAAAAAAAAGGATAAAAACTTGACTGTAGAATTTTAAAAAGACCTTAGCACTAACCTTGGCCAATTAAATTCTCCTTGAATCGAACTAAATTTCTCATCAATTCCAGCTTTTGCAATATGAAGTGGAGTACTATTTTCTTTCTCGTAATAGTAAATGTTTACTAATTTACATTGTATAACATATTTCTGACATGTTTGAATAGTTTGTACACAAGTTTGAACCGAAGCATCTGTCATTTGTAATGCTACAAAACTTTGTCTAACATTTCGCCTCCACCATGGTAATCTTTGCATATCATGAGCCGGACGAAAATCTGGTACTGGAAATCTAGAAAATTAAAGTGAAATTTAAAAAAATTTTGAAGTATAAGATGAAATTATACCGTAATTTTATTGTTAAATTATGAGATGCAATTTTGATATCTAGTTGAGATTCTGTCGGTATTTTTGCAACATCATTCACTTGAACTGGTTGTCCCCATAAAGTATGTTGCTTCTTTTGTATCACACAAACAGGCAATGGATGAATTAAGGCACAAATTCTATCAACTATTGTAATATCAATTTCTATAGTACAAGTATCTAACGTAATCCTAAAACAAAAATATTTAAATTTTCTTAACAAAAATATTTTTATTCTTACACAATATCTGTTTTTGGAACATAGATTTTCCCAGAAATCCCCGATTTAACAGTCCTTTCGATGTGTTTGAAAGACATTTTAAAGCATGGTTTAATATTTATTGGATTTGATGACGGTTCATCATGGAAACTTAAGATTCGTACATATTCCATGGGTTCATCATTTCCTTGTTTAAGGCACTCTAGTAGTTCCATTTTGGCTGCTGTTAATTTTCCCGAAAGTGAAAATGCTGTTAATGTTGTCGTTTCATTGCATTCTATTTGCACAGGTGCAGCCAACAACCTAATAACAAAAATTTTCCAAACAATAATTTAAAGAATTAGACTAAAAGAAAATTTAGTATGAAATATTGATATCTAATTTTTACCTTAAATGACTTAATTTGCAAGCTCTTTCAAAATGACTTCTACAATCATCGAAATTCCTTTTCCCATAAGCTGTCACTACTAGAGATCCAAGGTTATCAAAAAATTTTTGTGCTGTATTTTGCATTTGTTTTACACTTGATGGAACTAATGTCTGAACAAAATTTTCATTTGATAATGTTAAAATATCCTCATGAAGTAAAAGAATGACCAAAGAGGCCAATGAAATGTGAAACTGTGATATTTCTGCTGTGGGATCTGTATCTATGTTGTTTCCTAGAATGTTAAAATTAAAAGATTTGTAGTTGGAAAATGTAAAGATCTACCTTTCCGCCTTGAACGATGCGTATTTGCATCACTTATAGAACTTGCCATGCTAGAACTTAAACTTGATTCCATACTGCTACTTGCAGTAGACATTGCACTATCATACATATTTCCAGAATATGCAGTGGCACGCATTGGTAAAAAATTATCATCATTATCACTTTCATCTATAATTAGAAAAGAATTAAAAAATTAAAGATGTAATGTTTGTAAAAAGCAACAAAAGAAAATATTTCTAAAATAAATACAATTTTTGGTCAAAAGTTTATATTTTCTTAATAATATATGTTTTGTCCAGGATATCTCATGAGCTTCATGACACTAGAGACATCTAATGGTAAAAATTTAAGGTTTTTGTTTTAGCTTTTCTGAATCATTTATTTTTGTTTATTACCTAATGCAGCAGTGGACCAGCCATGTACACCTTGCAATCCAGGCAAATTAAATGCATTTGAAGGATGTATCTGTTGCTGCAATTCTTGTTCGACTCTTTGATAATCCAATCCAGTCATGGGCTTTTCAACACATTTCTGTTTTGGCATAACATTACTGAAAAAAACATGGAAACATAAATTCTGACATTATACATTATAAACTCGTTACCTTGTATCTTCTAAATCGGGACTGCTAAGTCCATTCGCAAGTTCCAATAACAAAAACACCTGTCTGGGAGAAAGAAACATATTTGCAGCACCCAGTGTTACTTGTATTGAAACTTTTGGGCCTACCACTTCTTCCGATTGCTTCAATTTAATTTTTATTTCTTGCCTCCCCAACAATTTTCCAAATAATATTACATGCCTTTCATCATGAAAAGTATATTTACTACTTCCATCTACTTCATCATCCAAATTTACAGGTGTAGATGAATCTTCAGAATTGTTTCTGTCTAACAAGTTTAATAAGGACACCTCTTCTTCATCTTCATGTGATTGCTGAGATAAAACTGATTGGGAGAATGTTCTTGCATGACTAGGAAATTCTACTGTGGATAGTGTGACTCCATCCAAGCAAAAATTTTTTGTTGTAAATGATGATACGATATAAGCTTTATTTTGTTCATTTCCGGTCGTTTCTCCTGCAGGTGGATCACTACCAGCTTCATCTAGGTATTCCATGCTAAATATTTAAAAAAATTAAAATAAATACTTATATAATAAATAACTTCTTAATATAATCCAAAAATAATTAACTGTAGCGTAACATGTCATTGACATTCCTTTTGACCTTGTATGTGATTTTTTTGATAAACAGTAAAAACAATGACATGAAATGAAATACACTGTATATTTTTCCCATTCGTAAAAATATAAACAAAATGATACAGAGAATTAAATAAATCATTTCTGCTTATTACTGCTCATTGTACTCCAAAAATATAAGAAAATTAAAGATAACGAAAAAGTTTAAAAACAAAACTTTTAAATCTTCTTACCATGCTATATTTATAACAACACCAACTCCAGTAAGACTATCTTTCGGAACATGTTCTATTTGTATAGTTGTGTTTATAAATTTAACTTGAACTCGACTGAGAACTGAAATGAAGGAATTAACGCTATTATTAAACTATTTTCGCTTAGAATGCTAATACTGACTTGAATCTATAGCTTGAGCAAACATTTCTACTCCTTCCAAGGGTTGTGAGTTATCAATACTTGTCGATTCTTGCTTCATACAATCTTGGGCTAATTGCATTGAATTTGTCATGGAACTCCACATAGATTCAAACATTGATGTAGCTACAACAATGTATAAATGTGCTCAAAATAAAAATAATTTTTACAATTACTGAAATTCTTTTAAATAAAATTATTTATCTTACCACATTCATTTCTTTGTTTTGGTTGTACAGTTAATTTAAGTCCGTATACTTCAATGAAAGATGAATCTTTGAGTAATGATGACCATGGAAATATAAATGAGATCTTCTGCAAGAATCCATTAACAAATTCCATTGGCCAATTCTGCTTCTCTCCAAGTTCATTGAGCGCCTACAATCAAAACAAAACATGTAAGACCTATAACATTATGTAAACGAAAATTAATTCTTGGCAAGCATCATCAAACAGTGAACCTAGCCAACAGTTCCTGTTTATACAATAAAAATTCCTAATTGTACATGCAAAAAAAAATAGTACAAATGAAAATCAAGGCGTCCAATTACAAAAATAAATTATAATACAATTGAAAGGGATATGAATCATATTCGAGGCCAAATGAAAGAAAAAAATCTGCAATATGTCTAGGCTTTATCTTTTAAGTTATCTGTGTAAAAACCAAATAAGCCAAAATAAAAAATATCTCCTGGATAATGAATATTCCTTTGTTTTTGTTTATAAATAAACAAACACGTGTCAATGTCAAAACAATAAATAATTAATTCAGAAACTTACTTGTACATCAAGGCTGACATTTTCAATGGTTCCCTTACCACTGTACAGATCCACGCTCAGTTGGTCTAATGACAACTTTTTTTCTAGGAATTGTCCAAGATAACGTTGTATAAGATAGATGCACACCCGTTTTTTAATAGGTTCGGGTATAGAAGGTATGAACCAGGGCATCATTTTATGCCCAAACACTTCCTGAACTTGATGTTATTCCATGCACCTTTGTTTTCTTCGTACACTGCTAAGCGAATATGAACCATATCAATTGACAGAACTCAGCTGAATGGGGATTTTTGACGCTTGCGCACATTTCGAAAGATGTTTTCCAATCTTTATTTTATTATATTTTTGTGAATGTTTATCTTCGATTAAGACAGATTCGTGATTATTATATTCACAAATATATGGAAAAGTTACGCATCATACAATAATGAATTTTGTTTGACATGACCTAAACTATGACAGTTTATCATGTCACTTGTAACTTGAAGTTAGGTACAAGGGATCAAATCTAAATTTTCAGTGGCGGCTCGTTAATTCTTTTAAATAGAAATTTACTCTTTTCTATCATATTTCCCAAAATTGGAATTAAATTTTTGCAATCATTATAACGAAAACTACCTAGTAGTACAGAAATTTAATTTTTTACTATATTATAAAAGAAAATTTTCTATATGTATTTGTGACTATTTTCACAATAGAACTGTCACCATCTGTTAACCTAAAAGAATTAACCTCACATTCTCTTTTTCAACCCGATAAAAAATTATATATCCATATGGCAGACGAAATTGTTAATAACATGGGGGATGTGAAAATTGAAGATGCATTAAACAGAAAGGAAGAAGAAGATGATGATGTTGTAGATCCATGGAATGTGGTTAGTAAATCAGACACTGGGGTGGATTATGATAAACTTATTAGTAAGTTTCAATTAAAAGACTATTGTAACCTCAGAAATAATAATATTAAACAACTGCAAAATTATTCTTTCATAATTTGAATATATTATTATCAATTTTTGAAAGTATGATGCAATCATTTAAAAGGTTCATTCCGGATCATACCAATCGGTATGATAATTACTTGTTAATTCGTATAGTATGATATACGTCAGCAGGGAATCCGTTAATTTTTAAATACAATATATGTGTGCATTTAATTGATGGTGGATTTAAAGTTAAAATAAGAATTATAACATCTGGAAAGTAAAAATGTTCCTTGTTTTCCAGCTGGTGACCATCCCTGAACGCACCAATTGCCCTATTGAGGTTAACTAATTAAAATTGTTTTGCTATTTTCAGTTCGATTTGGAAGTAGTAAAGTGGATAAAGACTTAGTCGATCGTTTTGAGAAAATAACTGGGAAAAAAGCTCATCATTTTCTTCGGAGAGGAATTTTCTTCTCTCATCGTGATATGCATTCCATTTTAAACCAATACGAAGCGAAAAAACCGTTTTATTTATATACTGGAAGGGGACCATCATCTACCTCAATGCACGTAGGACATTTATTACCATTCATTATTTGTAAGTGGCTCCAAGATGTTTTCGATGTACCTCTTATTGTACAATTAACTGACGATGAAAAAACTTTATGGAAAGATATTAAATTAGAAGAAGCGAATAAAATGGCATATGAAAATGCTAAAGATATAATAGCTATAGGGTTTGATCCTGCAAAAACTTTCATATTTTCCAATTTAGATTATATTGGGTAATATTACCAACAACTTTCTTTTATTTGCGTTTATTAATGAAAATTTTTTTTAGGAATTGTCCGGAATTTTACCGAAATATGATTCGGATACAAAAATGTGTAACGTTCAATCAAGTAAAGGGAATTTTTGGATTCGGAGATAGTGATTGTATTGGGAAAATAAGTTTCCCGGCAGTACAAGCAACTCCTTGTTTATCCACATCATTCCCACTTATTTTTGGGAATAAAAAAGTTCCTTGCCTTATTCCATGCGGCATTGATCAAGATCCGTATTTTCGTATGACTCGTGATGTTGCACCACGAGTTGGATTCCAAAAACCCGCATTGTTGCATTCAATTTTCTTCCCTGCTTTACAAGGAGCTAAAACTAAAATGTCTGCATCGGATCCAAATTCGACTATCTACCTTACGGACACTGCAAAACAATTAAAAAATAAAATTAATAAACATGCTTTTTCCGGTGGTCAAACCACTGTAGAAGAACATAGAAGAATTGGTGGAAATTGTGATGTGGACATATCTTATCAATATCTTACATTCTTCATAGAAGATGATGACAAGCTAGAAGAGATTCGGAAATCTTATACAAGTGGGGAATTACTAACAGGGGAATTGAAGAAACTTTTAATTGATACTTTGACTCCTGTGGTAGTGCAACATCAAGAAAGAAGAGCAAAAATTACAGATGAAGAATTGAAATTGTTTATGACGCCACGTAAACTTAATTTCCAATATTAATTTTTGATGAAATTTATTAATTGGAGCTTATTTATTTTATTTACTTGCACTAAATATTTATTGAATTCATTTTGTAGTATTTTATCAGTTAATTTTGTAAAAAAAATATGTTGATGTAAATATAATATTGTTCCGCTTACCAAAATTTATCTTTAAAACAACTCTAATAACAATTTTGTAAATGTGTGAGAAAACCCTCTTTAAAATATTCAAATAAAGAAATGGTGGCGCCTTCAGAAAACAATTCTGCCAATATAAATTTATGTCTATGCACATCTATACATCTAACAAACAATTAATATAATTTAATAATTCTTTGGATTTTCCTTAAAAATCAAATAAATTACCGTATTAAAGAAATCTCGCTACAATATTTTTACATATTGTTGATTGAATCTAGAAAATCTATGTGTATAATCTTGCTGAACACGTCTGAGAAAACAGCGGGAAAGGTACTGTAAAACAAAATTCAAATATTTGTTTTCTATTTTATAGGTTGGATATTCTGTGTTTATAACCTTAAATAAATTGTCGCAGTTGTGCGCAAATTGCCTCTTCATTTTATTAATTTTTGCAATTAAAATGAGTGAAACATCATCCCTAGCAACTGCAACAGTTACAGCTGAACAAGAAGAGGATGATGCTTCTAGCATTCATCAACCAATTTCTAGATTGGAGGTAAGAAATTTCATTTGATAACCTAATACACAATAATATAATTCTTTTAAATAGGGAAATGGAATTACCTCAGGCGATATTAATAAATTAATGGAACATGGATATCACACAGTGGAAAGTGTGGCATATGTTCCTAAAAAATTTCTGTTGACAATCAAAGGAATTTCTGAAGCAAAAGCCGATAAAATTTTAGGGGAAGCCACAAAGTTAGTTCCAATGGGTTTTACCACGGCTGCTCATATACATCAAAGGAGAGCTGATATGGTGCAAATAACCACTGGATCAAAAGAATTAGATAAATTACTTGGTGGTGGGATTGAAACTGGGTCGATCACGGAAATATTTGGTGAATTTAGAACTGGAAAAACACAAATTTGTCATACATTAGCCGTTACATGCCAGGTATTATTTAATTTTTTTTATAATATTAAGAACAACTTTGATTGCACATTGTAAATGTTAAAATTTGTTTTTAGTTACCAATAGATCATAATGGGGGAGAGGGTAAATGTTTATACATTGATACAGAAGGTACCTTCAGACCTGAACGGTTACTTGCTGTTGCTGAACGATATAATATGATCGGTAATGATGTTCTAGATCATGTTGCGTTTGCTCGAGCTTACAATACAGATCATCAAACTCAACTACTTATTCAAGCTGCGGCTATGATGGCAAGTTCTCGGTAAATCATCACAATATTTTTAAATCTGCTGTAAATCAGTTATTTCTTTTTGTTTTTAGTTATTCCCTTATTGTGGTTGATAGTGCTACAGCTTTGTACCGAACTGATTATTCTGGCAGGGGTGAGCTATCAGCTCGCCAGATGCATTTAGCAAAATTTTTAAGGATGCTTTTGCGCTTAGCTGATGAGGTAAATATACTACTTAAATCATTAAGACAATGAAAGGTTTGTGCAGAATCAATTCTACATAAATCATGTCAATCATTTTATCGCAATTAGGGTTTGGTTTCTTTCTAAAAGCAAAAATGCTTATATGGTGTAAATCTTTAAATATAAGAAATAATTATAGTGATATCTGTTATCAGGATTAAAATTTTTCAAACCACATTTCTATAAAAAATGGTTTTATACTAATTATTTGCTTTTTAATTATTTAGTTTGGAGTTGCTGTAGTAATTACGAACCAAGTCGTCGCACAAGTAGATGGAGCTGCTATGTTCAATGCAGATCCTAAAAAACCTATAGGTGGTAATATAATAGCACACGCCTCCACAACAAGGTTATATTTACGAAAAGGTAGAGGGGAAACAAGAATATGTAAAATCTACGATTCACCTTGCTTACCTGAAAGCGAGGCTATGTTTGCTATAAATCCAGATGGAGTTGGAGATGCAAAGGACTAATATTAAATGTTTAGTTTTTGTTTATAAGTTTATCGGTTCAAGAATTCAGAACAGAAATATTATTTCTTAAGTATAAATGTAAAATAATGTTAATTTTTTATAAGAATTTAATATATGAAAAAAAAATTATTTTTAATATTAATGTTTAGAATAATTATAGATTAAAAATAAAAAGATTTTCTTTAATTAAAATCTTGAAATATATAGTAAAATAATTTCCTCCTTTAATCTATTCAAAATTATTTATAAATGTAAAGTAAATCATTTTGTAAATATTTTCATTTGGTTTTCCATCCATAAATGTAGATAATTTTTTACCTTTCATTCTAAAAGGTGTATTTCCAAAAATAACATTTTTAAAACATGATAGAACTTTTTAATAACAGGATTTACAATTAAAACTTATAAAAATATAGATAAAACCAAACATTTCTATAGTAATTTAAAGAGTAAATGCATTTATATAAAAACATAATAAAACGAACCCATAATAGAATGTATAGTAAAATCTACAAAACAATATAAATTGCATCTACAATTTAGCTTCTGCAGATTTAAGGAGCGGTCCTAATTTCTGGGCTAACATAACATTTCCTTGTACCTTTAGTTTTCCTTTCATGAAAGCGGCTTGTGGATTCAAACTTCCAGTTGCCATACTGACAAAATCTTCATCTGAAATTGTTAGCGTGGTGTTAGGTTTGCCATCTTTTGGAGCACCTTCATATACTTTTCCAGCTTTCAAGTCCATTGCTAACAAAAAAAAAAAAACCATTTACGATCTAAGTCAAGAAGAGATATAGATATAAAGAACTCATGTTTTATAAAACTCATGGTTGTCGCTACTTGTTTCATAAATTTCGACTTGTGCTTTAATATGCTATTAAATTAAATTTATTTAAAATTTTTATTTTTATTGAATTATGTGATTTGAATCGATTATTGATAACCGCATTCAATTAATCTACTTATCTGTAGTAATAAAAATAATACTTACTCCATTGTTTAACTTGTTTTCCATTTTTGGTAATGTTATATAAAAAGATGCCGTTGATGGCTTGCGCCTTTTTAGGATCTTCCTTAATTTTGGTGATGATCAATTCGAAGATAGCATCACTTTGGAGGGACATATTTGATGCACTAACTGGATTTGCACTGATTACAGATTTTAAATCCACATACGATCCTGCAAAAATTTTTATTAAATCGAGAAATATATTTACATGATTGCAGTAAATATCTACATATATATTGTAGGTTCAAAGTTCATGGAAACTTGAAATTTATTCAATAAGCAGTAACAATATCAAAGTTCATTTGCTTTCCTTAACCCAAATACATTTTTTTTTAGGTTAGGAATGCAAAGTTTTAAATTACCTCACAAAATAAATGTTATACTTATAATTATATAATCAAAATTAATCTAATTTCAATTACCTAAGACTAGATCAAGTATAATGTTGCTGGAATGAAATTCCTGGTAGAACTAGAAAACTTGATCAATGATGACAACAAAAACCAGGAAGATGGAGGGGGAATTTCAATTATATTCTGATAACATTATTATTGCATGATGTTACTTAATAATTTTAAATTTCTTATCAATTCTATTGATTCTTTATCAATTAAGTTGTATTTTGGAAAATAAAAATCGCTCAAGGTACAAAACTGTCATTATCTTAATAAAAATCTGATATGAATCTGCACTAATATAGGTGAAATTTAAACTTTGGAATTTTCGACTAAATTTAAGACATGGGATTAAAAAACTACAAGATCTTTAGCTTAAATTTAAGCTGAATAATCAAAAATGAATTTTGAAAAAGAATCATAAAATAACGAACAACATAAAAGTGCACATTTTTAAAAATGTTCCGCTTTTTAAAGCAATAAAAGTTGTGTAGAGGTCATAAAATTTTATAACTCATCACCAAAAAAAAATTTTGTAATTTTTTAAATATTATTTCTTTTATTTATTTTGCGAAAAAGTAAATCCTTACTTTAGTTGTAAAGATAATATTTGGTACTTATTCCCAAAATTAGAAAACGTTTAAAAAATAATAAACTATGTTGTTCTATTCTTTTTTTTTACTTACCAGAAATTGCTACTGTGTTGGTTTCAACAACTGATGTTTCAAAATGAATCCTGTTGCCTTCTCTCCACATATCAACCTTAATAGTTTGTCCAGGTAAAACAGTCTTCACAAATCGACACTATAATAAAAAAAATTATAAGAAACTTGGTTATATCATTAAATAATTTTAAACAATTTTACCTTTAATGCTTTGAAATTTTTAATATCATTTCCAGCAAAAGTTTCCATTACTAATCTTACTGAAATACCAAGAGTGCATAAACCGTGCAAAATAGGTTTTTCAAATCCGGCAATTACGGCCATATTTGGATCAATGTGAAGAGGATTAATATCACCTAAAAATAAGATTGATTTATGATGGGTCTATAATAAAGGTCCAATTAAATTCTAGTTTACCACTCAATCTATAAATAGCCGCTTGATCTATGGCTGTTTTATAGCTAACTGATCTATCTGGATTTCGTTTTGGTTTTGATGCGCATGGTATTAGTTTAGTAGGTTGCCTTGGGCCACCCCAACCCCCAGTACCAACGGCAAAAGATGCAACTTGATTCTTGAAGAGAGGTTTTCCTTCTTTGTTAGTACTTACAACTAAAATATAAAAAATAAAACTTTTTTAAATACAAAGTTTTTAAACCCAAATTATTGAATTTAAGATTAAGTTCAACTTACTTTCATAAACCAAAACTGAACCGGCGCCTTTATCCAAAGTTTCAATCAAAGATACTTTGCTAATAATTTCGGGGCTTGTAGGTACTTCATCAAGTATTTCCAAATATTGTTCTCCGTGCAAGATATTTTCTAAAGAAATAGTACGACCTGGAATCGCATCTGCATTACTGGTGTTCAATGTTGCTATTATAGCAGGAATTGTAAAGAACGTTGGTATAGGTTGGAAATTTTCATGATTCTCATATAAAAATCTGAGTTGATCTGGTTTAGCAACTGAAGCTCCAACTAGACAAAAAAAATAAAAATAAAATAAAATAACAGAAATCTAAAAATAAAATTGTTCTTCAAATTTTAATCGAAATACCTTTTCTGATTTTGATTAAAAAATTCGATTTTTGTGCAGAATTTAAATAATTTTCTTTCGCAAAATGTAAAAATGGTTCAGAAATCATAATTTACCTCCTAATGCATATAAAATAAGATCCTTATCTGTGTAACTGTAGTAAAAACCTTTATCAGATTTAGAGGAGGTTGATCCACCTCTGAGGCCATCCAAGCTTGAAATTAGAGTCCCCGTTGCTTCTTGAATAGAATCTAAGTGCTTGGCATCATTCATATTTGTTACAGCACCCCATCCATCACGAACATTTTCAATACTAACAGAATCTTTAATATTTTTTCTGAGTAATTTACCGTTAGCACGGATAAGGTGATATTTGCCAGCCCAACCTGCTGCAGTTTCAATGATACTTCCATTTTCCTGACAGCTTTCATGACATAACCAAGCCTATAAGAAAAAGTTAAATAGATTAAAAATTCTTAAGGCTATATAAAACATTAGTTGTAAAATGACGAAGACATCAATTAACTATTTAAACGCATTTAATCAACTATTAGTTGAATAAATATTTAGAAAAATACTAAAGCGTGCTAATTTCAAAACTTATGCTAAATTCATTTTAGCAGAATGTTTACATATCAAAAATTATATTTAACAGCACTGTGAATTTATTTGAAATTTTAAATTTACCACAACTGGAGCAATAAGTTCTGGTTTTAATTCAGCATATAAATCTGGTGGAAGAATATCTTCTGTCATTCTACTTGCTGCTGTTGGAGCAATAACATTACAACAGATGTTATTTTTCCTTCCTTCAATTGCAATAGTACTTGTTAAACCGACCAATCCCATTTTTGCAGATGAATAATTAGCTTGTCCAAAATTTCCTAAACATAAAATTAGTTTTTTAAAAGATACAAATAAATTATATTTACTCATTTTCAAGGCATGAAGGAAATACTAACCATAAAGACCAGAATTTGAGGCGGTCATAACAATTTTTCCATAATTTTGTTTTTTAAAAATCGGGAAAGCTGCTTGCGTAGTTTTAAAACTTCCCTTAAGATGTACAGCATGGACCAAATCTGAAATTATTTACATATTGATAATTAAACAATAAGAAACTTATGCTCAACTATTCAAATTAGATACAATCCTCAAATAATGAACTTGAACTAAATCGTTTGTAGGTGATTTTGTCAGTATTTAGTTTGTATTTACCCCAATCTTGGTCTGAAATCCTTGCAAAACTTTTGTCTCTAAGTATGCCGGCATTATTAATGAGCACATCGACACGACCGAAGTTATCTAAAGCAGTTTTGATTATTTTTTCTCCTTCAACTACTGAATTATAATCTGGAACCGCAGTTCCACCTGAAAAAAAAGTTAAACATAAATAATAAAACTGTTTCTTGTGATCTTGTTATATAATAATAAATTGGATGGTAATGGAAGCTTTTTTCTTATTTTCATTTTGTATACGCAGTTACCGCTTATGATAACCTTTAAAATGCAGAAATGGCAATAATTTTAATTATATATATAGTTAATATACATAATTTTTACTTAGTCATTATAGACAATGACCCTTAAATTCGAAAAAACTGTAATTCATTTACAAATAAAATTTTAAATATCATCCTTACATGTTATGTTTACTCTTTGAGAATATCTTATCTTATAATAAACGCACATCATGCTGATAAAATAATGAAAAAATCTAATGACAATTATATGTTTAAAAAATTTATTTAAATTAATTTTAATTAATTAATGAATTTTCCTTACCGGCTCTTCGGATTTCTTCGACAACAGTATCAGCAGCTTTAGATGAGCTTCCTCCATCTCCATGTCTGCCACCCCCTAAATCATTTACAACCACTTTAGCACCCCTAGATCCAAATAATAATGCATATGCTCGACCCAAACCAGCTCCAGCACCGGTAACTACAACTACACGACCATCAAATCGCAAATCTCCCATCGTAATGATTTAAAATATATAAAAATGCAACAAGTTTAATGTATGTGATTATGTTCAAATGAACTCTGAACAGTTTGTGAAAGTCGCTGGGTCATTTATATAGATATTATAACTTGTTGGTTATCTGTAATACTTAAGTTGGGAGCAGTGTTGCCAGGTCTTTCAAAACATTTTCTTCAATTAATTTCTTTAAAAAAATAGTTGAAAACATTACATTTAATAAATATTTTCCTCGCAAATATTCATATTTTATTTTGCAAAATTTCTTCAGTACTTTTCACCGGAACAAGTTAGAAAGATACCCAAGGTAAATTAAAGCTCGTTAAAAATGTAGATCAGGGTATTTTTTTTTGTTTTCAAATTTAGGGAAATTACCCTTCAGAAATTCATATAAAAATACTTTAAAATAATGTGTTTAGGAGAAGCACGCTCTGTGTGGGGTAAAACTACCCCTAAATGTAAAAACACCAAAGATAGAAATGAGAAAAAGGGGAAAATTAGTTTAATTCTTTATTTGAAGCTAGCACAATAACTAATTTACTTTGAATACAAAAGGTAAAATCAACCTTAAACTGCAAAATAAACCCAAGAAAGGATTAAAAATGGAGAAAGAATGTAATTTCTTCCTCTGGACTGAAAAGTTCATATCAATAATTATGACTACCCTACAATGATATCCACTTTCTTGGCTTTTTAACATTTAGGGAGTATTATTGAGAAAAGTAGTCGTAATTGTTGATATGAACTCCAGACAAAGCTTATTTTTTTATTGTAATCAATCTTTCAATCCCTATAGTAACAAATGGACTAGAACTTGCTTTTGGGACTACATATGTTAACGGAAAAGAAATAATCCTAACAATGGAACACGCAAATCAGGGAATAACTGTCAAAGATTGAGTTATGCAAGGACTAGCAGAAATTACCCAAACTGGAGTATTACGACATGAAGTGCACAGCTCAATTGGGTAAAAGCAAACTTGCCCAGGAAGAGCTGAAAACGATCCCTTGGAAAACAGTACTGGATTTATTAATGAAACAAGGCTGCTAAAGGAGGTGCACGATAGGACTATCAGGACCAAAGTGCAAGAATACCAGACCAACTAAAAAATAATATTATCTACATTTTTCACGAGTTTCAATTTAAGTCTTTGAGCATCTTTTACATTTGCTCAGGTAATAAGTTCTGAAGATTGCAAATATAAGCGATTTTTAATCTGTTTCAACATTACTAATTTCTGCTTTGCTTTTATTTATATATTTTTTTCTTTTTTGATCACTCTCTGAAATAAAAATAAAGGTTTAGGACTTTTACACCTTATTGTTTTAATTTAAAAATATTCAAAAGGTAAAGAAAACAATCATTTCAACAGTAAAGACAAACATTTGGATTTGGATATTTTTATTTAAATTGATCAACACAAATTACAAATCCAAACAATTGCCAGTTTCTAATTTTGAAAAAACTATAGAAACACAATTTAAATAATAAATATTATTGTCAAAACAGTTAAAACGCAATTTTCAAGAAAATCAAAGCAACAAATTCATCAATTAGGGTAAGTTCTAATAATTTCATAATTTTCAAAAATCGAAATTTTGGCGCGCAATGTGGAAATTTTTCCGTGTGTGCGCAATAGTTCTCGTACCCCCACCATAACATCAGCGAAACACACGTGCACACTGTAAAATGCATTTTCTACAAAATTATTCAATGTTTCCGTATCTTCCACACTGAAAGGTAGGCTGAATATATTAAACCATTAAATCCTATTGGAATTTCCATAATTTATTTAAACCTTTTAAACGAATTGTGGTAAGCACATTTTATTTTAATACTAATTTCTAATTTGTGCGTGCATTTTTATAAATTGGGCGCGGTTTTCCAGATTTATCTATTCCGCCACGTGTTATTAATTCCACAAGTGAAATATTTTCTTGATTTTACCCTAATAACGTGTAAATTTTCCATCATGGTAACATTTAATTTCATTATCCTATGTAATATTCGCTTCCTGAGGGAATACTTATTTTTATATGATTTATTAATAAGAGGTACATAGGCGCCGGCATGGGGATTTCCCCTCCTTACCAAATTCCAAAAAAAAAATTGATTTTTCATTTTATTTTTAGCTAAAACCCATGTGATTCAAAATGAATAATTTAAATTAAACTGCAATTGCACACATTATTTTGAAACTGTTTGCAATAAAAATGTTTTAAACATGAATATTATTTTCTTGACGATTATTTGTAAATTGGTGTTTAAAATAATCTTATGAAATGTTTTTGTTTGTTCATTAAGTTACAGAAATGTTTATATTCGTTTCATTATCATTCGTCTTAATCTGCCACAACGTTTTAAATAAAATTATTCAAATGATAAGCAAATTAATGTTCAGGTTTTATCTAATCATATGAATTGCTGTAGAGAAAAAACCGTTGCTTTTTTTTTGTTCGCAGAAAAAGAAAACGAATATACATTATTATTTGTAATTAAATGTATTTAAAGAAAAATTTTTAGATTACATTGCAGTTTTCTATTTGTAATAATCAATTAAATTACAATTAAGAAATTTTTTTAATAAATTTGTGGATAAAACTGGTTGTATACTATGAGATCATTTAAAATTTGTTTTTCCAAAATTATTTCGGATTTTATTTGCAAAAAAAAAGAATAAAATATTTGCTCTGATGTTCATGTAAATTATTTTGCTTCTATAAGTCGCATTTTGCTTGCTGAAATTAAATTTTATGATGGATGCATTTTCACGCATCTTCTTACTTGTGAATGGATGCAATTTTAAATTGCTTATTTGGTACAAGTTAATTAAATTAGGTGTTCCATTATACCTGCACTAATTGCACTTTATTTGTAAAATTATTTTTTAATTGCTAATTATACAGAAACTATAATCATGCAATGTAATATTAAGTCAAAATTATTTTTATAATTTTTTTCTCCTTCTCTGATGCAATTATCACAACTTTAATGATGTCATTTGATGGTTTTATCCAGGCTCTTGCATATGTATGTTCGAATAAGCAACATATTTTCTTCAGATTTATAGTCGCATAAAAAAATTTCAATCCAAATAATATTTGAATTTTATCTAAATAATGCAGTGAAAATTTCAATGTTTGTAAGATTGAAATTACCCCAATGCCCAATTTTGACTTTGTTCTTTTTCAATAATCCTTTTTTTGAGAGTTTTAATTAATCAACAAAATTTGTAACTATTTATGACCTTTCTTATCTTATCAATATTTTTATGATACCTATGAAGGGAGTAAGATAATGTGAAACCCCTGAGTATTCATTAGAATTTTTCTTTAAAACCCATCAATTTTTTGGTCCGACTTGCATCATATTACATTTTTTATAAAACAATTTAAGATGTGTTGTTTAATAAAAATTAACATAGTGTAAAACTATAAAGTAATTTAAAATGTTGACCTTGCAATATTTTTAATGCTTTGTCTGTTTGAAAACACTAAGTGTCTGATAACTGCATTTTGAGATTATTTTTGTTTGAAATTGTTAGCATTCTGTTAAAAATTTATATTTGATAGGATCCTTCTTACAAATTATATTTATTACCTTTTAATTTGAAATGATTAAATCAATAATAATAATAAATTCAAAATAAATAATGCAATTCAGGAACTTGTCATTAAACTCTTTTTTTAAAATAATGTATTTTATTGTAAAATTGATTTACATGTAATTTTCACATAAGAATCTTAATTTTGCAAATAATTTCTTTCATAACTTTTGCCTATAATTATCTCAACATATATTAATAATAAAAAAATGCTAGAAATTGACTGGAATGTCATTTTTCTTGTGATTGTCGTGTATTGTATCCGTGGTAATTCATATTATTCTGTGAAAATCAAGGAATCTAAAATTTATTTGAAGTAAAAACAGTTGTTTTGTTGAGTTTGTTACACAAGTTGACAATTCTCTCATTTTTAGATAAAGCACCATGGTACAAAACACAAAATCGGTTTCTGAAAGTGAAGAAACTCCAGTAATGGAGCATAAGAATCTAGCAAAGGGTGTTGAAGAAGGCCGCTACAAATTAATAGGATGGGCAGCTGATACAACCGGTCGCAGATTGATCGATGAAATATGCCAGATAGCTGCATACACACCTGATTCTCAATTTTCTCAATACATCATGCCATTTAGTGATATTCGTCTTATTTACAGGTAAATCATTTTATCATGGACCTCATCTTCCTAAATTTTTAATCATCTATTCTTTCAAAACTTTTGAGGAGGTTATTTTGGACCTTGGAAAACCTAATACAAAATATTTTTCGGCATAACCTATCAAATTTTAAATTTCCTCGAAGGATTTCAAGGTTTAAATAATAATTTTTTAATTTCAATATATTTGGCATCTACTGAAATTATCTTCTTGCCGTTCATTTTCTGATTAATTTTTGTTTCAGACGTCGTCACAGTATTAGAGTAATGAATATGGGAAAATATCGAATGTTAAAGGATATGCGTACAAATAAATTTGTGAAAACAAAGAGTGAGATTTCTGCATTGACTGATTTTGTACAATGGTTAGAAAATAACCGTGGTGATGCCAAAGACGGAATTATTTTGGTGTACCATGAATTTCACAAATCCACGCCTGCCATGTTGTTGGAATCTCTACGTAGATACAATTTATCTGAAAGGTTCGCAAAAGTTGTTAAAGGATTTGCCAACAGCTTCAGCTTATCTCAAGCAAAATGTGAAAATACAACAAAATTCTTTAGTTTACGGGTCATGTCTAAGGTGAGAATTAACAATTTTGGCAGATTTGATTGATTAAAATGGAAATTTAAACTTTTAGGTGCTTTTGAACAAAGAAGGAGATCTAAGTTCTGCAGTAACCAGGGCTCAAACCTGTTATGATGTTGTAATGCATTTGGGACAAAGTGAAAGGCAAGAATTAGATTCTAAAGGAAGTGGTGATGCTAAAATCAGTAATGAATTGTTTATTAATATGATCAGACCTTTCACCAATCCTGTTTCTGCAGAGGAAGATGAGATTAAACAATTTAAGGTTAGGAAGGAAAATAGCACTTTTCCTGTAAAAATATATTAGGAAATTTTACAATTTTTTTGTTTTAGATTCTTTTGGATCGTCAAAATACTTTCAAACCTGTATTTGGTGCATTATTAAGAGCTACGCCAACAGAACGTCAGCATGCTAGTCACTTACGCAGATTATTAGCTGAAAATAATTTAGACTATGATAAAGTTAAACAAGCTTTTGAAAAAAGTGCCAAAGATGGATTAGAAGATGTACTTAGGAAGGAGGTTAGTCCTTTTATTGATCATAAATTACAAATATCAAAATTTTGCTTTGCCTTTGAAGAGAAATCAATGA
>JAODAH020023385.1:0-13196 GCA_027574865.2 Coproporus ventriculus
GGTGTTTAATGTAAACTATTTATAATTCGCAATAAAATATTTGTAGGAGATAAATCGATGGACGCATTCATTTCAGCCCTGCATAATTATCTTATATTGATTTTTGCTACTGGATTTCCTAGAATTCAACTTATTACCTCATGAAAAAGAATAATTTAGATTGAAAGGGATCTTAATCTTAATTCATGTTAGTTAAGGAATTTTTTCCTTTTCTTTAAAATTTATGACATTGTGAAAAACGTGCGGACAAAAGCAACTTTTACTTCAGAAAAATTAATCCAGAGGACTGACAATTTATATCTTTAGCTATAAAATTAGTAAAAGTGCTCACATAATTTTTTTGTCGCATTTTCCATGAAAAACCTGTTCAATGTCTAAATATCACATCTCAAAATGCTGAAATGTCAAAATAAAAATAAAAAAATTAAGTCAAGAATGGATTATCTCCATTTTGACATTTGTCATTCTGTTATTAGACATTTACACATTTACTCATTTTTTTTTAGATGTTGCCTTTCTAAATATATGTTCCTAGGCCTACTTTAAAATTTTTCTTTGTTTATTTGTGATAGTTGAAATGCACCTCGTTTCGCATTTCTAAATATTTATGGGAAATTTGACGCAAATTTATAAAAATCCACTTTTGTAATTGTTTATTTAAGAGAATGACGGGCACTGTTCACACACCAAATCGATACAGTGGGAGCGGTGATGATTTATTTATTGGCTTCTCTACACATTTCATGCGAAAAATTACAATTTTTAAACAACAATTTGTCAAAATCGATATTATTGGATAGACGCCAAGATATAAAAAAAAATAATTGAAATTAAAACCGGCAGCTTATTTTATAATACCATACCATTTTATGATTTATTATCTCTATAAGAATAAAAATTTATTCAATAAATAAATAATAAATGTCTACTTGTTACTTTTTCAATTTTTATTTCTTTTTTCACAGCCAACGAGATAATTATGTATTAAAAAAATGTGCTATTTGTTCTTGTGGGATTTTTTTTTTTTTTTTTGTTCAAGCCTACTAAATTTATTGTAGTTTATTTTGTTTTTATTTTTTCATAGCCGACTAAAAAATAAAATTGATTGGAAAAATGTTAAAAATCTTTTTTTTAACTTAGAAAATGTCATAGATTTTGAACGATTCATTCGAATTGTATGAAATTCCTGTGGAATCATCCTAGATATTCCTGAAATAAATAATAAAAAGTTTAAAAAAATCGATACACCCATTTTAAAGCTGTGATTGCGAGAAAAATTTGAAGAAAATTGAAATAAATAAATAAAGACGCTGTGATTTAACTCGAAAATATTTCAAAAATCTGAAATTTTAGGAAAGGAAAGAAGAAGTTAAGTATTTACAATTTGTAAAGTTTTGTTAAAATCAACACGCCCATTTTTGAATTAAAACAAAATTTTCAAGAAGTTTCTTATAATGAGTAAAAGGCAGATAGAGTAATTGTGAATTGAATGTGATAGAAAGAGTTGAAATGATGTGAAAACTGCAATTTATACATTTCTTCCCATTTTCATCTTGTAATTAGTGCGACATGGATATGGCGATGGTAGATTGAATGTGTTGAAAATAGATGGAATGATAAGAAAACCAAAAATTTTTAGATTTTTCATTAAATTCAATGTAAGTAAACAATGACAGATTACAATTTTGCGCCTTTTGGTGCAAGGAGTGCATAAAATAGAAATGTATTAAAGGTGGCTCTGAATTAATAAATAAAATTTCAGGAATGCCACTACAAATTTTAAAAAAGTTAATATTGCATATTATAAATAGCAAAAATGTCAATTTTTATTAAATTAAAAAAAATGTCACTTCATACTTTCATTCATTCTCTCTCTTTCTGTCTCTCTTTCCCTCTGCACGTGTTTAGACTTTCGAAACCGCTTTCTTAAACACTCACCATTATCATTCTGTTTGTCAACATTCATTTCTTTCGTACTCGAAAGTAATTCCTGCTTATCCTGTCGGTCCTTCCGCCCGAATCGTACCAGGGTTGCCACTTTCTCACTAATCATCTTCTTTTTGTAAATAGAAAAATTTTACATTAAATTAAACATTATGCGTTTGGTTTCGTTGGTGATTTTAAATCGAAGGTGTGAGCGGTGCCGAGGCAGGTAAACCTGTTTGAGACCGTCATGTGCGTGAACCTGCGGCTTCGCGACTACCACGACAGCCGACTTCGATATCTCTGGAAAGCTCCCGCGGTTGCCATAGGAACCGCGGGAACGATGGGAAAGCCGGTCGGTCCAGACACCCCCGCACACACACACACACACACACATGCACATTAAATATACAAAAACAAAAGAAATTCATTAATTAGGGGAATGAGAAAGTAAAATGGGGGAGTTAACTCCATGCCCACTTTATTTCACACACATCGATTTTTAAAAAGCAAGTGCAGTATTATGACCGCAGTGGCATACTACCCCCATTTAATTAACCCCCAAAGAGATGCTAATTAATTCCGAAATATTTGATGTAAAGGGTGCAAGATTGATAATGGCGGTTTCGCGTGTTTTATTATAACTTCTAAATTGTGATAATTATATTAAGACGAATTTAATGCAAACATTTTATTTTATTTCCAAAGCCTACTCACTCAATTTTTTTTCGAATTTTCTTCTTGTAATGAACGGAAGGAAGATGAAGTGATCCTTTATTAAATGTATTACAGAAGGAGGGATTCAGTCAAAATTGCAATGTTCATATCTTGATACTTATTTCAATTTTCGTCTTGTAATAAGTGGTGATGGTGGATTAGAACACGTTTATTATTAAATTTTAAAATTATTTAAAAAACGCATAAAAAAATTGTTACATTTATTTTTTAAACTTAACCTATTTTTAGTCAGCATTTGTTACAATTTTTTTAGCAATCACTGCCAAGAAGAATAAAAACTATTAAATATTTTAAGTATTGCAGGAAATTGATCACAAAACTTACCAACGTAATCGTTTGCACCATTTTTACCTCTCAATGTAAAAAAATAAAAATATATGAATGAAAATTCATATTTACTATCCGTCCATCTTTTAAAACTAAATAATCTTTTGAGTTTCCAATTTTTCATGTTTATATAAGAAAAATAATAAAACATTGCATCAGGATCAAAGAGCGATATGAAAAGAAGAGATGGAACAAAGTAAGAACAAAAATAAACGCACGCTGAGATGTAATTTTTAAATTTATCTAGTTGGCTGTGCATTAACATAAAACTAAATATTTTATTAACATTTTTTGACAACGTTGGAATAATATGACCAGATCATAGCCAAATGTCGGCTAACTTCAAATGAAACTTCCTTTTGAAATTTGAAAATATTCGTACACATTTAAGGTACATATTACTTTTCGCTTGCTTATTATATTCTACAGGTGATTTCTCTTATTTACTGTAAAAATCGATGGCCTTATTTTCTCCACGCTCAATTTTCTGCACCTTTCTATCGAGTCATGTTTATATTTCCCTTGCGCTATTTTTCTATAGAAAAGTTTGAATTAATTTTATTGCAAATTGATCAATATGATTGCATGTTAACTGTTTCCTTTTTTAAATATCGACCTCAATAATTTTTTTTTTTATTTCAAAATGATTTGATCTTAGTTGGCTTTGCTTTTTTTTGTTATTTATTAAATTAAAATGGAGATCTAGAGAATTTTGAATTAATATAAAATAAAAATATTTTTCATTTCAGTTGGCATTTCCTATCGCCCTCCCCCTTCATTTGTATTTTGCGCACCTTCGTCCTCAATTCAAATGTTACCCGGAACGGTTTTTTGTGTGCAAAATGATTTTAAATTAATAAATTTTTCGGCTTTACCTATTCCAGAAATGTCAGTTTTCTTTTTTCTGAAGGGCGATCCCTTCCTGTGCGACCAAGTCCTCATTCCTTATTCAACATCGATCCATCCTCGACCTAGATCCGTTTCGGGTTTTGAATGATGGAAAACATCTTGCCGCCGCGCACAATCAACCACTGAAGTTCTCAGGTGGATTTTCCACCCACGCGATACATCGCACTTATCGATAAAACTCTGTCTGACGCACAACCACCGACTCTTATTACAACAATAAACAAATATTTCGCTATGAATTTTCAAATTTTATAAACATAAACATATTACGAATAAATTAAAACGAAACGTTGAAAAAAGAAACGAGAAATAATCAAATTACGTGAAATGTAAAATAATATTTTTTAAAAATTCAATTGCAATTTGCTCACGTCACCTAGAAATCTTTTTATACATAGTGTGTTCCTTTCATTATCATGATTAAAGACTGCGGACACTAACTACACCTAAAGTGACCAAATGGACCAAACGCCCGTGATAAGTTGGGACTTATTTTTAAATTGTTTAATAAGCTTCCCTTAAAATGTCCCACTTTAAAGTTTTCACATAATTTGCAGCAGGAGTTGTTACGTCTTTTTAAATAACCATAAAGAATCATTTTGAGCCCATGAAAAAAAATATATAAAAGGAGCAATTTATAATAAATCGTATTTTACGTTAGGCAACCCAAATTATACATTTCATTTTTTCTTGCCTATCTATGGCTTATTCTTCAGATGCATAGTGGAATAATTTCATAAACAATTCATTTTATATGATTTTATAGTTTTACTTTTACAGATAACTGTATTTCCCTGCATATTAATTAACTAATTCATTTGCGATTGATTAGATTTTGTATTTTCAAGCGGTTTACTAGAACTAACTTCGCAAAATATCTTCCTACTTGTTGGTATCTTAATTTTAACTTTTTAAATTAGATTATTATCTTCCATTCTAGTTACATTTTAGAAACTAAAATTTTGAACTGGTTTCAGTAGAGATAGATTTGAAAGACAAGGATTGAGGCTCTAAGGGGTTTATTTGAACTACTAACTGAAGTTAATGCGCAATAAATTTTTAATATTCTTTATTAAACAATTTTCCCTTGTTTACCTCATAATTTACGTATTTAATAATCTAAATAAACATTTTAAAAGATTTAAAATAAATCGATATATATTGCGCAACGTAACATAACCTCATAAAAGTCATAATAAATTCAACATGTTTTAATACTAAATTTGTAATTTGTGGTTCAATATAATGTCTGAACGAGAAAAATATGCATTAGAAGTTCTACCAGTATGTAAATATGAATGTAAGAATATTTGCGGGGTGGTTTACTAAAAAAAATATTAATCGTTTGCTTTACTTGTAGATTTGGATCATACGGCTGATGTACAGTAAGTATAATTGAGTGATGTACTAAAATTAAATTCTCAATTTAATTGTAGGACTCAACTCAATTAGTTGTTTAGGTTTTCCTTATCAGTACTCAATTTAACACAATGGACAATTCCAATTCTCCATCATCTTAAATGGAGCGTTGTGGAGAAGTTTTGCTTTACTGTGTTTCCTGTTTTATGATTATAACTTTTTTTCTGACGTTTTACTAATTGTAAAATAAATAAGGTTATATTTAGTTATTCATTCAATGATTTATTATTTAAAAATTGGATGGATTCGGCCACTATTTAATATTTAATTATATCTATACGATTTTTTAATTTCATTATTAAGAAATTAAATATTTTTTTATTTGTAGGTTGCACGCTTGGGGTAGTACACTTAAAGAAGCGTTTGAACAATGTGGAATTGCAATGTTTGGTTATATGACCGAACTAGAATATGTCGAAATAGAACAAGTTGAAGAAATTGAAGTAACAGGACATGATACTGAAAGTTTACTGTACAATTTTTTGAATGAGTTGCTCTTTTTATTTAGTTGCGAGCCCTACTTAATTTGTAATAAAATAGAAATTACTCAAATTGACGTGGAGAGTGAAGAATGCAGTATTAAGTGCAAATGTTTCGGAGAGGAATTTGTGATTGGAAAACATCCACAAGGAACCGAAGTAAAAGCAATTACTTATTCGGCAATGCAAATTGTTAAGAACGATGATGATCCGGAGAAGACCTACGAAGTTTTCGTTATAATCGATATATAATATAACTTTTATAGGTTATGGTGATATGTCATATTTATTTAATTAAATGGATTGTAAATTTTTATTGTATTTTAATTATTCCGTTGGAAAAAATTGTAAGGTTTGTTAATGATTTTGATCGAAACTTTATTTTCACCGGCAACAATTAGAAACGTAATTCATTGAAATTAGTTTGAGAAAAATTGGAAAACGCTGAGAAACTGAAGAATTTATTGAATCAAAAACATTAAAACATATTTAAGTAAATTATCTAACCATTTTTTTTGCAATAAATAAAAATACAGTTGAACTTCCATGTAACAAAGTGCCACGAGTACGCAAAAAAGAATCTTTTTATGTAAATCAAAATTTCCTTATACAGAAATTCATAGATTTTCTATTAAAAAAATGGTTGGGGGGGCAGCCAGGACATCAAAACGGACTGCTATATTTTTCTTCTTTCCGTTATATTTAACACAAATTTTAAAATCACAAAAACTACTTTTCAAAATGGAGGTGCTCATTTTAGGAGTTGGGGTCTCAAAATTATAATTGAAAAATGATTCTTAACATATTTTACTTACTCAAAATAACATCTCCAACTTATGACTTTCATTTTAAATCACAAATCACAAAATTTTTCCAATTCAATAATTATTGACTAGCAACACAAACAAACAACCTGCCACTTACAACTAGTCATCATTTTTGGGAAAAAAAATTAAAAACAAAACAGTTGGCTTTGTTTTAACAAAAACATATTTGAATTCCTCAGTGTGACCAATTGTTGGAAATAAAATTTAATTCAAATAAATTTGAGAAGTAATAAAAAGATCATAATAAATAAAAATCAAATGTTTCTTTAAAATCTAGGAAAAAATTGTGATGATAACTGCATACTTGATTTAATTTTTATTCCTTACTGTTTGACTGTTTTGAGTTGTCATGGCAACGGGTTATTGACAAGTTTACAACACCCATTTCTAAAATTACCTGTTAAGTTCCTCAAATTAGCAATAAAAATGGTTGAGATGCTCGGTGAGAACATTAATTAATATTTTGCTTTCTATACATTTTAATTAATTAAATTTTTAGAAGATATAAATTTCTCAAATTTGAGTGTTGATGCTGATGAGAAGAAATTTCATTCCATCGTCGGACATATCGAAGATATCTTAATGGAAGACAAATTTCTTGAATTGCATACAGAATTTATGGAGGAGCATTGGCAGGAATTTGAAGATAGTGAAGAGAACAAATTTATTTACACGGATATTTTTCAGAAATACATCGCCACGATAGAGAAGCATTTAGAAGAGGAGTTAATGAAGCGAGTTGATAATTTTTCAATGTCGCTATTTGAAAGGGAATTGAAGTAAGTTGAAAATTTTAATATAGAAATAAGGGGAGTAAGCATTGGCCTTCTTGTAGACACCGACAAAACGAACTTGATGGGGAAATTTTTGAAATGTTGGCTACATTTTCAGACTTTTGCGCATTCAAAACAATGTTTATTGATTACAAAAACGTAAGTACTTTTTAATTGAAGAACTTAACAACATAACCGTTCATATTTATTCTTGTATTATATCGCAGAGATATACTCTTGTTAATTTTTCAGATGAAGGAAGGAAGGACTATTGACATATCATCAGACCTAAGCGTATCTAAATATATAATACAAGAAACATCTATTTAATTATTGAGAGCTTATTACATAAATTAAGGCACACAGTATATTAATGCATCAATATTTCCATCTGGACCAATCGGCTGTTAGTGTCACCGGGCATTCTATACGGTAACATCCCTGTGAAATTGGTTAATACTTTTGCTTGCTCTCTGATATTATTCAATTGCTGTAAAAAGTTATTGAATTAAGTAAATATTCGTGTAATGTACTGATCAAAATAAATTATAATTTATCAAAATTTATTTTACTCACCTTTTCAATTGAAACTTCCTGTAAACGATTTGGAACAAATTCATTCTCCTTGAGCTTTTGATATTGCGCAAAGTAAATATTCATGGTTGCCAATAAGACATCTGGCATTGCTTTACACACATCCACATTTAAAGATTTAAAATTTGATACTCTATCATCTAACTCACTTTGGGTCAATGGAATTAGTTTCAATTCTTGTAAACACTGAAAATAAATTTACATTTTTACAAATGTGTTTCTAAGACCTGTTTATCTTAAAATACCATTAAAAAGTTTTTATGAGATAACTACATGGTTATTTTTAAATGTAAATCTCAGTATTATTCAATTTTAGGTAAAAATTTAAAGCAGAATTAATTTACCTTTAAGGCTACGCTGAAATTCTTTGAATGGTAATGATCGAAGAATAGTAACAAGTCCTTTAAATTACAAAAAGATGCTGCTATAGTTGGGGAGCATTTGAAGCCTTCATTCGAGTACCTCATGTGTATTTGCTTCACTTTATATGATAGTCGGTCTCGTAAAGATCCTTCACTCAACGGTAATGCAATCACTTGGGAAAGAAGCGAAGATAAAATACTCAAAACTTCATTTTGATTCTACAAAATATAAAAAAAACACAATAATGCATTAACGTTCAAAGAATAATTTTTCTTTGGAAAATTTAAATTTAGGTACTCGCCCCGTTTCTATTTCTGCATTTGTTGAACTTACATTTGCAATGTCATATAGATCAACAGCATCTTCATATAATCCCTTTTTATATAATTGTTCAGCAACAATTTGTGCTATCTTCTCCACGCTTATCTCTGAATGCCAGAATTCATCCAATACCCCTTTCGTTCTTATAGAGTTTTGCTGAATTTTCCCAAAAATTTTTTCATATGCACGAGTTTCCTGTGCCAAATCGCTGACAGATATCACGTACATGCTCATTTTATCCGCATCGTAAATATTTCTAAGTAAGTAGAAGTAATTTATTGCTTCTTCTATACAATTTATTTCAAATCGACGGACATATAGCATTAACAGGCGGACCATATTTAAGCGACATGCTGGTTTTGGATCTGCTGGATCGACAAAAACTAAAAAGAACACCATTTTAATCTTGTAATAATTTTTTAAAACCACCACCTGGTACTTGAAAAAATAGTGAATATTTACTTACTTAATGGAGATGTGTAATCACTGGGACCGGCTAACATATACATCTCATTTAATGCAATTGCCATATGCACCGCATGTACTCTGTACCGTTTGATCCTCGAAAGGAATTCTATAGCTGCTTCAAATTGTCCCGTCAATGCAAGCACTTGAAAATAAAGGTGAGGTTGGTGCATGGCATCATAATGGCTCTCCCCATACTCCTCAATTATTGTCCTTTGGAAATCAAAATAATCAATGTGGTCTTCTTTTTCATAATCTACACGAACGAGGGACAATTTTAACCACAGCCAGTCATCTGCTGTTTTTGCCACCTCAGAATGTTCATCGACAATATCACAACATCCCAAAACAGCCCAAACAATCCTTTTAAATGGGTCTGTTTCATTGCGAACAATTCGACGATATTGGAAGCGAACAGCAGCTTCCAACTTGTAAATATCAGGATGTTTTGGGTTGCGGAATTTTGCTTCTAAGATTGCTACTAATTCAGGAAAGCGTTGTGTGCAACTGAAAGTCAATACAATTTGTTAAGATATTATTTTTTACGTTAAAATTAGTAAAAAATAATTAAAAAAAAAGAATACAGTAATTTTCTTACTTTGCTCTTTTTAAACATTCCAAAGTTGCCGAAAAATCTCCACTTCTCAAACAGTAGTAAACCATCGCCCATAAAGGTCTATCATCTAGTTCTCCATCTACCAATCCAACGTAATGACCTTGTAATCTTATTCCAAGAAAACTTCGGACTAAAGGATACGTACCGGGAATACCACCTCTCTGAGCAGTCATTAAATCATCATTTATAACATTTGACATATAAGTTCGATACCTTCATAAAAATTAAAATGTTATAAATTTATAAGAGTTTAATGACTGGTATATTAAGAGCCCACCTGTTTTCAAGGTAAATCTTTGCTTGTCCAACCAAATCCATAATAACAGATTTATTTTTCCGAGCTTGGATAGGATCTTCTTTTCCATAAATCGGCTGAATCTGCATCATGTATTTCATGATTTCCCACATATCATTAACTTTCTAAATAAAATAATTAATTGTGACATCATTTGTGTGTTTCATGCCCCACCTCTACTTACGGTGTCTTTAAATTCTTCAGCGGCCGATGAAAAATATTGAATGAAATCTACTTTCGGTTCGCCACGTGCTTGCTTTTTATTCAACTCGATTACTTTTGCTGCATAAACTGCTTCTTGATGTGTCATGTACATGGAGCCGACAACGGGAGGCTCAATGAATAGACTTTCGTGTTTTGATGTATCGATGAAGTTCCCAGAAGGTCCTGTCATTGCATTCAGAATCTTTCGCTTCTCTTGCTTCCATTCACCAAGTTCATGTTCCCAAGTTTGTTCCATTACATTTTTGTAACACTAAAACAAGACATAAAATGAAGTAAGATGGACATACTAAATAAATTTTCAATTATACAATAGTAACTTAAGGGGTTTCATAATGTCAATTGGGGCGCTTCGGATTACATTAAATTTATTAACACTTCTTTTCTAACCAGGTTGCCGAGTGCACTATCTATAGGTTATCTTACTTTGCAGCCCTGATTGAGATTTTAAAAACGCCTTAAACTAATGCCACAAAATAAACATACATTGGAATGTTCTTCATCAATGATTCCCACAACTGCATTCCGCAATTCATTCTCCAAACAACTAACCAAATCGACATCGTCTATGGGTTCTACAGCTTCTAAAGTTCGTTTTGAACTGAGGACATCTAACTTTTGAGAAATTCGTGGTAGATCAATGCCTTTAGAACCCAACAACAAATTTCTGGAAATTAAATTATTAAATTTCTATTTCTAGAAAACTACATTGAGAAATTTACAATTAGATAAATTAGTTTTTCTTAATTCAATTTGATCGTACTGATGATGTTTTTAATCTTTAGATGTGCAAGTTTGTTAAAAGAGAAACATAAAAATTTCAAATCACCATCTAGTGTTCAAGGATTTTAGAGCCATTACATGTTAGTAAAGAGAAAGATTAATTGCCTTACGCTTGAATATCTTTAGATCCCGATTGTGCAATTCTTGCATACAACTCATTTGACGCTTCTAAAACTTGTCTGAGCGAACGATCTACTTTTGGTAATTCGCTTGCACCTTCAATGTCATGTGTGAGTTTCTCTGCTTCATAAAGCAAATCCGAAAAATCGGAAGCCATCACTGCAGCAACACAAGACACAGGGAACTTTCCATTTTATTAAAACAAACAAAAAATTATATTCATTCTAAATTAAACAAAACCTTCTAAAATCTACCTGATTATTTTAAACTTAAATATAATAATGTAAAATTATTATTTACACGATGTTTATTACTTAAAATACAAAAATATAACCACAATATAACCAACTTTAATCTATCCGCTTTATGATGTCAAAAAATTTGATGAGTTTGACAGCGCGCCAAATGGAAATGAAGAACTTTTTTACCGACACCACACATGTGCATTTAGAAAAATCAAAAAATAATTACTCAGAATTTGCTTTTTAATAAATAACGTCAAATATTTAAATTTATTTAAAAAAAATTGGTAAATATGCTCCGATATTCTATGGTTTCTTTACCGTTCCTGTCATTTTCGTTCGTGATTTTAGTTCATCTGAGTTCAGCTTATAGCCACTAGATGGACTGCATTATGTTGTAAACAAATTACTTGATAATTAATATTAACTTAGTAAATTTACCATTTGGAATAATATTACGATAATTCTGTGATCACGATCACTTTCAGCTGATTTGTATAAAACTGGAAGGTTTGAACAATGAAGGTAAGGAATAAATATATTTTATTTAAGTACTGATATAAAAAATAAGCAGAAAATGGTTCGAGTTTAAATATTTGAGTATATAATAAGTTTTTAATTTCCTATATTAATATAATAAATAAATACTTTTATTGTGGTATGTATTTACCAACGTAAAACAGTTTCTTGATTACGATTTTTTGGAAGGCTGAAAAAAACATCTTATTAGAAAAAGCAGCACTAATTTGCAGTGATGCCAAAGAGATAAATTGTCAACATATCCTTACCTGGTATTAACCACGGTTAAATTTTGTGGATTAACCAATGGTTGCAATTTCTCTGTAAAACGTTTGTAGTTACGATCTAATTCTCTTTGGTATTCTTTTTGGTCTGATCCAATTAAATTTTTGTTCTTCTTCAAAGCATCCTGACATCTATAAATAAATACATGATACACTTTTGAAAATGAATGAAAAATTTAAAAAACTTACTTTTTCGAAAAATCCTTGAAGCACAATCGAAGTTTATTCTGATGCTTTGTAAGTGGTTTTTCGTCAGACGTTAGGAAAGTTAAAGCGACTTCAAATGGGCCCTGATTCACTGTGGTTCCTATGCATCCTTGCAGAACCATTTGGAGGATTTTTGGATCTGGTGGTTCCTGTTGTGTGGCAGCCGCTAATTCTGCAGTTTTCTTCTGGATGTCTTCAATTGCCACTTCAATTGGTGTCAGGGTGATTTGAGTCCGATGAACTACTTGAATTCGAGTCTTTACATAAGGGAAATGTACAGCAGTGGTTAAAATCGTCTTGCGTTTGTATTGTTCGTGCAATTCTCCATGGGCACGTCCGGACGGTGTGAAAGGAGTTGCATAAACAAACCGTTCTAAAAATTAATCTGCTTTACTAAACTTTTTTATAAATATGGGGTAGTTTATACTTATGTTAAAGTTTCGATCGAAATGTGTTTGCCGATATCTCAATTCATACATATCAAAATATGGTTCGACATATGTAATCTGAATGTAAGCTTTATCAGGGTCCAGAAGGGTAACATCTACAATGTTCGAATCTTTTATGATCACTACATTCTCAGCTCCAAACCGTTCGGCATAAAAATTCTAGAACATAAAAAAAAATTGGTTGCAATACCGTTAATGCTGAACATATTTTTATCTACCTCTAATCGACTAAAAATTTCCGGTAATTTTGTTAAAGTTGGTTCTTTGTACACAAATTCCTCACAATCCAGATCTCCAAATTTAGAACCGTAAAATCCCACA